>JAQIWH010004477.1:0-16907 GCA_034695005.1 Cryptops parisi | reverse complement strand
AACTTCAAAAGTATCAATCTTCAAGGTACCAACGTCTTATGCCAAAACCTTTAAATTGTTATACCATAATGTAATACATTTTTATTATTATTTTTTTAATTATAACTTCATATTTTGTTTGCAGATTTAGATCAGAGGATAACTAATGAAGATCTTGAAATTATTGAAAATTATATTGGTGTGGACTGGAAAAAATTGGGGCGTAAACTTGGTCTCGATGATTATAAACATTTGGATAATATTGAATGCAGTGTTCCCTCCAAGTCGCTTACCGAAAAAGCTCATGCAATGTTAAATGTTTGGCGAGAAAAAGATGGTACCAAAGCTACAAAAAGAATTCTTTGTGAAGCTTTAATAGCAATTGATCGATTTGCTTTGGCTGAAAAACTTTGATCTAAAGAGAAATAGTTTATACTGTAGTATTCTGTCTTCTGTGCATGTATTTTTTTATTCTGATTATCAATATTTTACATTGAAATTATTATTAAATCGTATCGAAGTTGTGTACTTACTCTAAGTCGTAATTTCCATTCATTTCAACGTGCATGTATAATTTTATTTAAATAAAATGGTGTGGCCATTGAATCTGACATGACAAATATTTTTGTTTAAGTATTTCACTTTTTATTATCTATCAAACACGTGAAAGCTCTTGACAAAATGCTGACAAAAGGCAGCATACACCAAGCTAAAAAAAAAGGACTTTAGTCAATTATTGACTACTAGCAGTACCCGTGGCTTCGCTCGCGGTCGTTGCCTTACTAACAAATAAACTTTTTGACATAAACTTCGTCTCCGAGTTATTCACATACGTTGATGACAATATTCTACTTATACCCTACAAAAAGTTTGAAAAACACATAGCTGACTTTAATTTATAACAAGACCTTAACTTTATAACAAAGTGGTACAACTAACACAATATGATCCTGAACCCTCTAAAAACCCAAACTTTATATTTTGATGCCACAGTTGAAATGCACAAGGAACTAATGAAAATATTGGGTATAATCTTTGATGCTCACTTAAACTTTGGCTTTCAGATTGACTCGATCATCAAAAAATTGTACAGAAAGATTTTCATAACGTTTAAAAAACATACTAAGAACAAAGAAAAATATAACATACATAAATTCGAAGATCCTCTCAATCCGATCCTCTTCAATATGGTATTTTATTATGGTTAAATACAACAAAATGTAGAATTAAACGTATAACTTTTGGCTTTCAACATTCTGATTCGGAATTTGTTCGGCTGGTCCAAATACATTTCTGTTTCACAACGACTAAAATACATAGGGTTGATGACAGTATCCCAACTTATTACTTAACCATCAAATCAGGGAAATCCTTAAAATCATTAATAATTCCACACATCCTTTACATTATATAAGCAACTTTATTAATAATAAACGCACTATAAGATCTATCAATGCCTTCAAAATACAAATAACTGAAAGTCTGCCTTCTAAAACTATACGAATCGTTATCTGTTCAGCTGTTTCAAGAACTAGAATGCGTTGCCTCTGTATTATCGTACCTATGCTTTTTTTCCTCACAATTCCTCAAATCAACCCTTTTCACAGTTTGATAAAAAACTCAAAAAAATGTTATATGGACCTAGAAAAAGAAGTTTATAATGTATTTAACATGAAGCGATTATAACATGTTTTGTTGTTGTTGTTTTTTGTTGTATTGTTTCCCTTCGGTTTCTTGGAACTGTTTTAATGTAAAAATAAAATTTAAAAAACGTACAAACGAAATATAAAAAATTGGAAATCTCTAAATAAATAGGTCAGATAAAACAATAAGGCTTGTTTTATGCACATAACAAATTATCCATCACTAAAATATTAACTCAATTTTAAAATAACCTTAAATTTTTTAAAAACTACTCATTTTAGTATATAACTCTTATTGTGTACAATAGCATCTACTAATGAATGAACTATTCAATTTAAAGACATCTACTCATGAACTATTCAATTTAGTACATTGCTTTCAAGATGACTAATTAAATAACAAAAAAATAATTATATTCAATCTAACTCAATAGCTAATTTCATCGGATAATGTGTTGATTTTTTTGTTAAAATTTATAGAAACAAATGAAAAAAAAGCCATGATTCTGGTTTTGCACGAAATGGGCGCCAAAGATATTCTTCGGAAACTCAGTATTACCAATTTTTCAAATTAAATGTGATTAAAACAATTTATATAATTATACCAAATAACTAAAAAATCAATCAAAATATACTATTTTTACTAAATTTTTGGAAATGTCTATAAGGTGAACCTGTTAGTAGCCTACTTACGCAATCAAATTGTTCGGACAGCCAGAGACAGCCCACCTCAAAATCTTAAGAGTCCATCTAGACTCTAAATTAAATTTCACTGTTCATATAGAATATTTAATAAATAGACTTCATAGAAATATTTTCCTCGCAAAAAAATTAAAAAACCTGTTAACAACTACACAAAAAATTCAATTTATAAAAACAAAGATTTTATCTTTTATTACCTATGGAATACTCATTTGGTCCCAAACATCAAAATTCAGAATAAAAAGACTTATTGTAGCGTTAAATATTATCATTCGTGTAATTTTTGGTTTTTCCAAATATGTTTCAATTAGTTCAAAATTAAAAAGACTCAAAAACCTCACCATTCAAAAATACATAAAATACCACAATCTCAAACAACTTATGATAATAACCAATGATAAAAACCATCCTTGACATAACTACAAAATCTTCTATTGGAGAATTCAACAAAAATTGTCAAATTAGATAATTGGTACCTAGCGAAAAGAATGAAACTTAATAATTTAAACACTAACTTATTAACCATCGATATGTCTTAACCTCAGATAGAAACTATGAATATCCTAAGAGTTAGCTTTAATGATGGTCTAACCTTTGTGTCGAGCATAGAAACGATTATCAGGAAAATAATCCGTCACATGTTTCTATTTAAGATTTCATTTTTAATTTCTGCAATTTTCAATTTATTCATTTATATATGCGATTTTTTTACAATAAACGTATGCGATTTTACATTAATTTGTGCGAAGTACTTTTGCGGTTCTCATTTTATAGTTTTTTGGTACACTGGACTATACAGTATACTCCCATTAACGACTGTGGATGACAGTATACGTTCAATTCCCAGCTCACTCACAAACTCACAAGTGAAGATAATACAAAACTTTTCTGCACTCCTAAAATTAGCAAGTTTTTTAAACTGACGTTGTCAGGGTGAAAGAGGAAAGAAACTCGCAAATGTAAGAAGTCAATTGGTTGCTTTTAACATTCATGAAAATTAGAACTATACTCATTACACACGAAAACGAAAAATATTTAATGAATATTTGAACAGTTTTAGAAAACATTTTTAAAATTTTAAATTCACTAAATATAAGAATAAGTTTATAAACAATACAATAATTGACACTGGTACAGCTCATCTACACATGAGCTATTTTACATTTTTCATTGTTAGTCAGGTGTACCAGGTGTAGCCAACGCAGTTGTATCTTAAAGACTTCAAAGCCGAAAAATTATATGAAGATGAATTAGAAATATTAAGAGATATAAAATACAGCACGAGTAAAGAAATTGTGATTCATAAACTTAACATACCCTTGACTGAGATAATCATTCTATTAATTTTTATGTTCATTTTTCGTATTAATAGTAATGATTAGATTACAAGAGCTTATGTGATATTTTCAAAAAAAAAGTAACATTTAAAACAAATATTAATTGTATCAATAAAAAATATCAAAGTTCATAAATGTAGTTGGAGCGTTGTATACATATTCAAGCAACCAATCACAATCCAGACTGCATTTTGCGATAACGGACAATGACATCACCAAACCTTATTACAAATTTAACGATTCACCAAAGAAAATTGAAAATGGCTACCGACGAACTTTCAAGTAACTTTTTGCTAAAATTTTTATATGTTTCCAGATATGTTTTATATTAATTTTATTATTGTAGTGCAAGAAAAGATGATCATAGCCAATAACATAGGCGGACAGTTAATGTTATTAGCTGAGTTATTAGGACTTAATCCTTCGGATATCGAAGACATTAAAACTTCTAAGAAACCTCTGTGGTCTAATGCGTTAGAAGTGATTAACATATGGGGCAACAAGATACAAGGTGAGTTTAGATATGTTGTTTAATGAGCAACAAACTTCAAGTTATGAAAATGTAGTAGGCCTACTAAATTCGTCGTTCAATAAACATGTTTAAAAATATTTTATATTAGCTTACGGTTATTTCCGCGCATCCTGACCACCACCACAACACTTCAGAAGGTGAAAATTAACTGAAAACATTTGTCAAAATCCGACTGATAACATAAATTGTACAGTAGCCGAAATGGAATAAATTATATTTTAATTGTCTGTTCATTTTTATGATAAATGAACATAGGTACAAAATAAATGAATAGGTACAAAAATGCCTAAGTATTTCCACTTTGCCCCTTTGTTTTAAACAGACATGTCTATGCAGAAGCAAACAAAACTGATGGTAAACAGAACTGAGACTTTCATGAAATATAAAATATAATAGACGCACTAAGTTATGGCTTAATTAATTTTTTAATCAGTCGAAGGGTTTACTAAATAATCCCTGGTTCATTTGCCTTGAAAATCGAATCGCACACACCAAAAAATTTCAAATCAATAAAAAAACAACTCAAATGAGGTACCACCAAAACTATGCTATAATTTTAGCTTTTCACATAATAAAGAATGAAATTTAAAAATAACCCAGCAGATATCATTATTTAACCGGTAGATATATTTGCATTTTTCACTTTGTCTCACTGTTCTACTTTGCCCTACCTTCCCCAATACCAAGATACCCGGTACCGTAACTAAACTAATTATCGTAAAAATAATTTTATGCAATCTAACTACGTATGCCTAATAACATAATTTTATCAGATAATGTATATAATTACTTGTTAAAATTTATAGGAACATATGACAAGAAAGCCATGATTCAGGTTTTACACAAAATGGACGCCAAAGTTATTCTTCACAAACTCGGTATTATCAATCTTAATATCATTAAAACAATTTATATAATTTTACTAAATAACTAAAAAATAAATCAAAATGTACTAATTTTACTAAGTAAAAATTTTGGAAATGTGCATCAGGTGAACCTGTTGGTGCTGACGTGGGAGCCGGTATTCCAACGACAACCAATGAATGTCAAGGTACCAACCTCTGACTTCTAGATTTTTAATTTATTATACCGCAATATAAAGAATTTTGGTTCTTTTTTAACTGTATCTAATTTTGTATTTTGTTTGCAGATTTAGATCACAAAGTAACTGGTGAAGAGATTCAAACAGTTGCAAATGGTATTGGTAAGGATTGGTTGAAGCTGGCGCATAAGCTTCATATCGATGATCAAGATCTGGAAGATATTGAGCAAAGTGTTCCACCTAAATCACTTAGTGAAAAAGCTTATGCCATGTTAAAATGTTGGCTGAACAAAAATGGTAAGAAAGCAACAACAAAAATTCTTTGTGAAACATTAGATCAAATGCAACATTTGTCGTTGGCTGAAGAACTTGGATATGAAAAATAGGAGGGGTTTATTGTTATTTTTTAATTATCTATTTTAATTTTCATTAAATAATAAATAAATATTGTAATTATTGTTAAATTGTATCGAAATAAATAAATTGTCATATAAAACGTCTTTTATTTCAAGTGATATTACTTATAGATACGGTGACCATATTTTACATGACAAAAATAAAAGACAAACAGAAATTCTTTTAAAGTAATACGTTTTATGCGCATTTAGATTTATACGATTTTTCAGTGATTTGATATTCAATTTATGTAAGTTTTGAGTATTTCTATTTTCAATTTCTGCAAGTTTTGATTAATGCGAATTTTAATTTAAACGAATTTAAAATTATGCGATTTTTGACTAATTAAATATTTGATTTATGCGAGTTTTAAGACTGTTGTTGCATTTTAAATTAGCGATATTGAAAGATTTGATTTATGCGAATGTAGATTAATGGAATGTTTGAGTAACGATATTCGATTTATGTTATGTGTAATTCTGTTTTTGATCTGCAAGTTCTGATTAAAGCAAATTTCAATTTATGCGAATCTCGCTTTATCATCGCTCACAAGTGAAGGTAATATGAAAAGTGTAAAAAAAATTTTGATTCGCTCATCACGTCCCAGTAATCACGAGGAAATTAAATAAAGGACAATAGAGGACAGCACGGTAAAATAAAGGACTGTTGTCTGAAATAAAGGACTATGGTCATCGTACTTATAGAACGAGTTTTAAAAGTTATACAGTAGCAGTATACATGAATACTGTTATAATATGATGAATGTTAAGCTTATATCTATGTATATTATATAACTAGTAATGTCCCTACGGCTTCGCCCACACACTATTCTAAAACCACAGCTGATACTTGAATGTTTTTTTCAGAAATAATGACATGATACATAAACAAATTCAAAAGACATTTTTTTTCTAATGGTTATTCTTCCCAGAAAACTACGATGACCATACGTTCTTTATTTTAGAGGATAGTCCTTTATTTCACCGCGCCGTCCTCTACCTTTATTTATTTTGATGTATCCTCCATTTCTTCGATTTTGTCTTTTATTGTCCTTTACTTGTATTTCCTCGTAATATCTGTGAAGTGATAAACAATAAAAAAAAATCGAATTTGCATAAATTGAAATTCATTAGTTCATACTTTGTCAAAAGAGACGAGTCATTCTAAAGAAAATTTAAATTTTATACATTGCCGGTAACATATACATACAGTAAAAAGTTGTTTTATCTTAAGTTTTTTATCATAAGTTTTTATCTTAAGTTTATCATTATTGGTAAGTAAATATCAGTAAATAAATAAAATAAAATATTAGAAAACCTCATGTCTGTCAATATTTTGTTTGGTTCCCGAGTGATGAATAAATAGATAAACTAATATTCACAAACTTAGTACTGGGGCAGGATGTAAGCTATTATCCATATTCTAATTTTAATAAAAACAAGTAGGCCTACGGTACATTTAAAAAATGTATTTTAGGGATACTCTTTTATAGCCAACTGTAATGCTGCATGTACATACATAAGGCAAAAATCCTTGATTTCTGCATGTTTCGATTTATGCGTAATGTGATTTATGAGAATTAAAATTTATGCAATTTCTGAGTAGTTTCAATATTCAATTATGCGTGTTTCAAGCAATTTTATTTTGGATTTTTGCACGTTTTGATTATTCGAATTTTGATTAATCCAAATTTCGATATATGCAAAGTTTATTTATATATAAATAAACAAATCAGAGATATTCCGACACAGAGCATTTTCTCATTTGT
The DNA here is from genome assembly GCA_034695005.1 of Cryptops parisi. Taxonomy (NCBI): domain Eukaryota; kingdom Metazoa; phylum Arthropoda; class Chilopoda; order Scolopendromorpha; family Cryptopidae; genus Cryptops; species Cryptops parisi. Next base: position 9,508 of record JAQIWH010004477.1, on the reverse strand, counting down.
TCAGAATCTTATTCTGCCTCTATGCAAAGCTCTGATATTAATTTCTCACAACCTGTTTGCGATGCCTCCTTTCTTTTAGACGAATTCACTGACGACGATTTAATTAGTGGCGCCCGCTTACTTAGAAACAATAAAAGCTAATACGCTAATATTCAATAAAATAAATACTACGGTTTTCCATCCTTTTTATTCAATATCAGTTTGTTGATCACGACTCTTTTGTAGATCTTTAATTTAAATTCTGCTCTTTCTATCCTTACCATTTTAAAGAAGGTCATATCTTTAACAAGAACGATCCAACTAACCCGGCTAATTACTGCTCTATAAATATAATGTCAATATTCGGCAAACTATTCGAAACTATTTTTCTTTATGAAATTACCAAATTTAGTACTCAAAATTCCTTGATCCACTCTCGTCAATTTGCTTTCCAAGCCGGTCGTGGTTGCTCTGACCTTATTAAACTCAGTAACCATATCTATAATAATATCGATTCTCTGAAATTACCCTTATCATTCCTTTGATCTCACAAAAGCCTCTGATAGTATAAATTACACTTTACTTTTGTTAAAATTTAGTAGACTGGGTTTCAGGAACAATGTTCTAAATTTCTTCACAAGCTACTTAACCAATAGATCTACAAAAATTCGCTGCAGCTCATCGTTCTCACCCCCTGTCCATATCAAAAAAAGTCTTCATCAGGGTAGTCCTTTGTCAGCATATTTGTTAATGACAACAAATTTTTACTTGTACGCTCATGACTAGTATATCCCATTCTTTCCATTCTCCTTTCAACTCATTTCAAGAAATCATCAACGCCCTTAGTTGTTGAGTTACAAATAACGACTTAAAATTTAATGCCTCTTAAACTGTCTACTGTTGTATTCGACACCCTAAAAAAAAATCAACTAATATTTAAGCGGATTCTCTCTTCTGCTTGATGGTGCATCAATCGGAACGTGTTTCTCAACTTGAAATTTTGGACTTGTTTAATTTTTAAGAACGCAATTGACTTCTTAAAACTTCATGACCTTTTTAAAAAAATTTCAGACAATTTTTCTTGTAAAATTGGGTCCAGAAGCGAAAAGTTCAGCTGAACCTGAAAATCCAAGTGAACGTTCGAATATAGTTATTATAATTTCTCATTACAAAGCTTTGAACTTACATAATTTGATTTTTTTTAAATAAGGTACTACGTATAACCATAGAGTTAAAAGTTAGACCTAAGTTATATTATAACTAGTACCGGTAACTAGCCAAAAAAATTGTTTTTGCTTGAAAAATTAATGTTTCTAATATTTAAATGTTTTTTTTATACTTTTCACTTGTGAGTGTGTGGGTGAATGAGTGAATTGTGAGTTTTTACATACAAAAACAGAACTACTCGATGGATTTTAACAAGTCAAGAATACGTCGATTCGCCTAAGTCTAACGAGTAACAATGGCCAATGGCATCAATGAAAAACCAATATGGCGAACGCTACATGCAATATGTGTATAATTGTTTAGACCTTCCTACAGACTAAATGGCTCAATGGAGTTTGGTGATTCAGGTGTCATTAAATCTGCCTATTTATCATGAGTAACACTGGCTATATGGCATTAATGAAAATCCAATATGGCGGACACTATTTGCCAGTATATAAAGATTGTGCATACAAAAAACAAAACGTTTCTGTGGATTTTTATAAATAAGGTGTCTATGGAGTCGTCTTAGTGTATCGAGTGTCACTGCCTATTTGCTGTTAATTAAAAACCAACATGGCTGAAGTTGTATGCCATAATGCCAGTATATAAAAAGTATGTTTAAAAAGGATTTTTAATGTACTTGTTTAAATAATTTATATTTTAATTTAGTTAGTTGTTAAAACAAACGAATCAGCTACGAATAGACATATCATTTTTTATTTTAGAAAAAAATTAAGTAATTCATGTTTAGTTTTAGTTGTTTTTGTCTTTTTTAGATAAAAGTGAATAGGTGCTCGTGTTTTCACTAAAGCACTGACTAGACATACGGTTATGTTTTAGTTAGATAAAGGTTATCTCACACGTGGAATATCTTAAGCAAACAAGGAAGTGTGTACATACAACGGAAAAGTATGTGAGTTTTTTATAATAAAAAATTAGTCATAGGATTCGTAGAAATTAACAGTACAAACGGCTCGAGCAATATCTTATCAAATAACAAACATCTTTAACAATAACAAAAAATTGTATATAAAAAAAATTAAAAAACTATTATATAAATTTGATGTTAAAAAATCACAAAAAACATACTGAAAAAATATCAAGCGTTTCGTCGGTAAAAATCAGCCAATAAAATTAGTTCGTCTTATCAGACATGTTTTGTGATATTCAGAGCGCCATTTTATTTACAGAAATCAATTGTGACACATATAAAACTTTAATACCCAAAACTTGCTAATTACTAAAAATTCAGTATATTAAAAAAGTATTCAAAATTATCACATTAATTTCAAGAAACAATGGCAACACGCTCACCGAATGAACTTTCAGGTAAGATTTTGTTTTTGATATGTTTATCCATATTTTTCATTAAAAAAAAATTAAACATTTTATTTTAAAATTTAAATATAATGATTTTAATAGGCCCTGAAATACAAATCATCGTTGATGATATTGGTCTTCGTTTTAAGGAGTTTGCAGAAGCGCTAGGCTTAACGCCATCAAATATAGCGCAAATTCAAATGACAGCAATGAACAATTTGAATCAAGCAGTAAGAGATGCATTACAGTTTTGGAAAGAAAAAATAGCAGGTATTTATATATACAACCGTTCCTCCTATAACGTGTTTCTTACAGCGAGATTTTACACAACGAGCGATTTTTAGAATAAAACATCGTTCGATACAATGAGCAAAACTTTAACAAACGAGCGTCGTTTAACGACACAATGGAGAAGCCGGTGGACTGTTATAGTTGAAAACTTTTATAGTATGAAACAATTGAAGGCTTGCCCGGAATAACGTTGTATAGTACAAAAATTTTTATATTGAGATTATTATGGAAAACTGTGCCTCATAAATGGGCCTAGCTAGTGCTGTCAATTGACAAACTCATACATACCTAAAACATACATAGGCCTATATTATTTCGAAATTGGGCACCCAATATGAGACAATCAATGTGTTGCTGAATACTTCTTTTGCCGTTTACTTAAAACTATGAATTGTTACATTATTCCAGGCAAGCCTTCAATTGTTTTGTTTGTCAAATAATAGGGGTTACAATTTAATGCTGTTTCTTTTTCAAATTAATAAACTAACTGGTATAACTATACCCATAAAATGAGTGAAAAAGAAAATATGTTCTGTAAGCTGTTGGAATTAAGCAGTTGGGTGGAATAAAGTTAAAACTTCAATAGGAAAAAGAAAATCCACTTGCAATAAAGCAATAGAAAGTTGGAATATGTTAACAAGCGATTGCAGAATAAGCAATACTATTCGCTTATATCGGTTTAATGTTATGGAATTTATTTTACAATGTTAATATTCTCATTCTGTTGTGCATTCGTATATTTGGATATTCCTATATTTATATTTCGTCAGCGCTTCTTGGTGAACTCGCCCTCCAAGTACCCAAACCTCTTGTCCGTTCTGCTTCTTTCAAGTGTCATCTTCCCTTTTATACCAAATTTCATAGCCGTCGTTCCCAACTGTTTGGTATCCAGGAACTTTTCAATTCTAACCCTGCCTCCATTGATCAATTCCCCTAATTGTTTACTTATCATCTTCACGTGTTTCTATTCATCCTTCTAAAACTGTATATTTATTTTTATTATTTATGCAAAACAATTCAAAAGAATTGATGCAAATACAATCAATATAATTAATACATTCAATCAATATAATTAATATGTTTAAAAAGCAAAATATTAAGGTTTTTTTGGTTTTTTTCTGGATGAGGAGTGTGATAGGAGGATAGACGGCATATGTAAATAGGTAGAGAGTTCCACTGGTGGAAGCAATTAAAAGGATAATATTTTAATAATTTTGTATTGATAGTGTGAATTGTGTGAAATTTATAAGATTGTTGTAAGATTGTTGTAAGTCGGACAAAATTTTGAAGATTTTTAACTTGTTGGAGATGGAAACATAGAGGGATAGACCGAAAAGAGTACGTATGACTTTATTGAATGCAACTGTTAGGCGCTTAATTCTGTAGATAGAAGCATTGGCCCAGATTATAATTCCGTAAGTTAAAAATGATTGAATTTTGATTTTTATAAACTGAATTTTCTGTTTGTAAGTTAAAATATTTTTAAGTCTTTTGGATATAAAAATAGAATTGTGTAAACGTGTAATTAAAGTTGATGTGTCCAAAATATGTTGTCCAAAATTCAATTAAGTGTCGAAATTAATTCCGAGAATTTTAATGGTGGTGTTATCATTAGAGGTGAATAAATGCATATTTTGTGTTTTTAAATTATTTAAGGTCATACTCTTATCTTAATACCGTTGTTCTAGGATCTTAAGGTCATTATTTAAGTGATAATCAGCAATATGATGGTGATACTTGATGTAAGGAAAAATCAAGACATTGTCGTCTACATATGTAAACAAGTTTGAGTTCATGGGTAAATGATGTAATTCGTTGATGACAGAGGTAAATAAAACTATGGATAGAGAAGAGCCTTGTATTACACCATGATGAGATATAGTTTTTGTGTCGATATTAGAACCAATTTGGAAGAAACGGTCAGAAAAGTAGTTATGAAGTAAATGTAAACATGATGTGGACAAACCTAAAAATAAGAGACTATTAATGACTTCATTGCGACTCACCGAGTCATACGCATTTATACGCATATATTTTGAATCTGTTTATTGTTATGTTATATTGAATCATGTAGACCAACCTGTTTTCAATGTTTCACCACTACCAAGATTACTTCTATACGTGTAGAAGTAATCTTGCCACTACTATAGCATTTTGTTATTAGCACCTGTTGCAGTGCTTGTGTCACATTTGTGCATTTTTTCATATGCATTTATAATTAGCATTCTTTTTTATGCATTTATACGGGTACGTGTATTGTTCTCGTTGACATGCTGTTGATTTTTAATGTTTTATTTGCACTCTACTGTATCCGTAACTGGTCCCTGGGCTGTGTGATATCAATAACAATAAAATAAAATAAAATAAAATCTTTTTTTTATGATTATAGCTTTATTCCATATACCAATTTTATTTTGATATTGTAAAGTACATGTAAGTAGTTGTGTCATGTATCTCTAAAATTTACTTTTTGATTGTTTTTTTTTTTCGTTTTGCGTTATATTTATTAATTAAGTATCACTCTAAAGAAGTTAACGGACAAATACATACATATAAAAAAAAGAGGTCATAGTATCATACAAAATACATCATAGTATCATATGATGTATTATATGATACTATGATACATCATAGTATCATATGATGATACTTCTATGTTTATTTTTTTCCTGCTTGTCTGTAAACTTACTACTGGATACAAAAAAGAAAAAGATTTATTTTGTATAATATTAAGTTACAATGTAACTACTAGTATCAAAGAATATATCAGTGTCATCACTTTTAGCAATTTTTTTAGAGATTAAAAAATTAAATAATTAAAAAAAATTATAAATTATTTTAAAATTAATGATTAAAACTTTTAATTAAAAAATAAAAAAAATAAAATGAGTGAAAGAGGAAGCGTTTTGCTGTTGGAGTTGCGTGGAGTGACTGAGCATTTCTTGTTTCGTGGAGTTGGGTGGAATCACGACCTAACTCAAAATAATGTAATTTGAAGAAAAAGGGCTTAAACGTCTAGCACTTTCGAGTTAAAGTTTTACAAGATTAAGTCAACTGTAGGCCTATATTTATATAAGGAAAATGAACAAGTTTTACAAAAATCTGTTGACTTTAGTTGACAGGCGTCAAGTTGAAAGCTAATTTTAAAATGCAATTGCGCCGTTATTCCAAATATCGTGCTAATTTATAAATGCATTTACTCCGTTTTTCCAAAGATCAGTATGTTTTCCAATGTTTTACATAAAAAGCAAGCGAGTGAAACAAACAAAAATTGAATCGACAAAAAAAAAAAGAAATCACAAAAGAATTCAGATTCACAAAAGTCGCGTTCCATGTTCTTGCTCCATAAAGCTCGAAAGTACAAATTATGGCAAACCAATGTCTTTATGCTATGGACTGGTCTAAAACGATACAATAAATGAATTTTAAGAAATAACGACGTAAATGATTTAGGCCGTTTTTCCACCCAAGCCCTCAATTAAAAGAGAACCTACAGAGACTTTGTCGATATTTTCGAGAGTTTGTAATCACATGAGTTTATTTGTGTTTTTTGTGTGAACTGATTTAAAAATAATTTATTTCATTATAGAAAGTGTGTCAAGAAGATTTTGTTTGCAGAAATGCAAATATTCCACTTTGCCCCTTCGTTTCAAACAAACATGCAGAAACGAACAAAACTGATGGTAAACAGGAATGAGACTTTCATGAAATATAAAGTATAATAGACACACTAATTTATAGTTTAATTTTTTAATCAGTCAAAGGGTTTATTAGATAATCTCTGGTTCATTTGCCTTGAAAATTGGATCACACACACACCCAAAAATTTCAAATCAATATAGAAACAACTCAAATGAGGTACCACCAAAATTATACTATATTTTTAGCTCCTGGCATAAAAAAAAAATTAAATTTAAAAAGAAGCCACCAAATATCATTATTTAATCGGTAGATATATTTGCATTTTCACTTTGTCTCACTGTTCCGTTTTGCCCCACCTTCCCCAATATCAAGATACCCGGTATCGTAACTAATTAATTATCGTAAAAATAATTTTACGCAATCTAACTACATATGCCTAATAACATAATTTCATCAGATAATGTATTGAATTATTTTTTAAAAATTTATAGGAACATATGACAAGAAAGCTATGATTCAGGTTTTACATCAAATGGGCGCCAAAGATATTCTTAAGAAACTCGGTATTACCAATTTTTAAAATTAAATATGATTAAAACAATTTATATAATTATACTAAATAACTAAAAAATTAATCAAAATGTATTATTTTTACTAAATTTTTGGAAATGTGCATTAGGTGAACCTGTTGGTGCTGACGCCACCAAATCAATGGGAGCCGGTATTCCAACGACAACCAATGAATGTCAAGGTACCAACCTCTGACTTTGAGATTTTTAATTTATTATACCGTAATATACAGAATTTTGGTTATTTTTTAACCATAACAAATTTTATATTTTGTTTGCAGATTTAGATCACAAAATAACTGGTGAAGAGATTCAAACAGTTGCAAATGGTATTGGTAAAGATTGGTTGAAACTGGGGCATAAGCTTCATATCGATGATCAAGATCTGGACAATATTGAGCAAAGTGTTCCACCTAAATCACTTAGTGAAAGAGCTTATGCCATGTTAAAATGTTGGCTGAACAAAAATGGTAAGAAAGCTACAACAAAAATTCTTTGTGAAACATTAGATCAAATGCAACATTTGTCGTTGGCTGAAGAACTTGGATATGAAAAATAGGAAGGGTTTATTGTTATTTTTTAATTATCTATTTTAATTTTTATTAAATAATGAATAAATATTGTAATTATTGTTAAATTGTATCGAAATAAATAAATTGTCATATAAAACGAGTCAAGTGATATTATTTATAGATACGGTGACCATATTTTACATGACAAAAATAAAAGACAAACAGAAATGCTTGTCTGACTATCTTTCAGTAATTCGATATTCGATTTATGCAAGTTTTGAGTAATTTATTTTAAATTTCTGCAAATACGAATTTTAGTTTAAACAAATTTAAAATTGAGCAATTTTTGACTAATTATATATTTGATTAATGCGAGTTTTAAGACTATAGTTTCATTTTAGATTACCACTACTTCAAGATTTGATTTATGCGAATTTTAATTTATGCGAATGTAGATTAATGTGATCTTTGAGTAATTCGATACCGGTATTCGGAGTCTCGCTTTATGTTATAAGTGAAGCTAATATAAAGCGTGTAAAAGATTTTTTGATTCGCTCATCATGTCTAAGTAATCATGAAGAAATAAAATAAAGGACGATAGAGGACGAAATCGAGGAAATAGAGGTAACGGACAGCACGGTGAAATGAAGGACCACATAGGTCACCATAGTTATCTGGAAAGAATACTCATTAGAGAAAAAATGTCTTTCGAATGTGTTTATTAAAATAATGTTTTGAAGTGCCTGAAGCAAGTGCCTCAGTTGCCTCACTCTCGGCATGGTTCTTTAGACTTATGCGGTTTACGATTTATGCGGTTCTCACGTTACGCAATTTTTTGTTTATTGGACTATACAGTTTATTATCATATTCATAAACGTTTGTAGATGTCAGTATGCGTTCAATTCTTAGCTCACTCATTCACTCACTCACGAGTGAAACTAATATAAAAAATATAAAAAAATTAATCTTTTTGTACACTCCTAAAATTAACAAGTTTTTTTAAACTGACGTTATTAGGATGAAAAAGCAAAGTAAATCGCAAATGTAAGAAGCCAATTTATTTTTTTTTTAACATTAATAAAAATTAGAATTATACTCATTACACATTACGTAACGAAAAATATTTAGTAAATATTTGAACACTTTTAGAAAACATTTTAAAAATTTTAAATTCACTAAATATGTCATAAGTTTATAAACTATACAATAATTGACACTGATACAACTCATCTGCACATGAGTTATTTTACTTTTCTCATGTGTACCAGATGTCCGTTCCCACACATTCGAGCGCCTTTGAAGCTTCGAGTCTTCGAGCCGTTCGAGACAAACTCGAATGCCACGCCTTTGAGTCGCGGGCTCGAGGCCACAAGTCGGGGAACGAGCCCCAGGTGTAGCCAGGTAACGCAGTTGTATCTTAAGGACTACAGACCCTGAAAATTACATAAAGATAAATTATAAATACTAAGAGATATGAAATTCAGCACGAGTAAAAAAATTGTGATTCATGAACTTAATATAACCTTGACTGAGATAATATCATTCCATTATTTTTATGTCACCTTTCGTATTAATAGTAAAAATTAGATTACAAGAGCTCACGTGATATTCTTAGAAAAAAAAATGACATTTAAAACTAAAAGTTTATAAAGTAATTTTAATACTAAAAAGTACTTTTAGTATTAGTTGTATCTTAGTGTTGTAACAAATACAGGATGAAAATATTTAAAATACTAATACAAATACTTCATGAAAAATGTATTTAAAATTCTAATACAAATACTTTGATAACATTGTATTTCAAACACAATTACAATTTGAAATACAATTTAATACAATTTTTCAAATTCAAAATACTAATATTTTTCAACTAGTTTAAAAAGACAAAGAAAATTCACAATATTGCCCAGCAAAAGGCTACACTACTAGTACAAGTGTTTATAATGGGTAAACTTTAAACTTACATTACTACAATGGATGGTTTCA
>JAQIWH010004476.1:0-16908 GCA_034695005.1 Cryptops parisi | reverse complement strand
TGTCAATTTTTTTGTCCTGAAGGCCGAGGTGTCTGACCAGAAGATGATTCCGTAGGAAAGGATAGGAATAATTTTGGAAAAAAAAATTGAAAAATAAATATTTACCGCTTTTTCACGGGATTTTTAGCGTGGATTTTTAGCGGGATTAGCGTGTCATTTCCGGATTCGCCGGAAACGACAACTATCAGTTTAGGAAAATATAGTATTAGATATGGCATGTAGGGTCTGCCATATTGATTTTTGTTGACGAATTTAGCCACTGTCACTCGAGAGAGTTAGACAGTTCATCAAATCGGTTCATCAAAACCGATTAGTTTAAATGACAATAAGTAAACAGAAAAGAAAATATTGTTAACTGTTGCGAGGCAACATGAGCTAAAAATAAATTGAGTGATGAAACAAACCACTTTCCAGTCATGACGGGCTCATTACTTGTAGATACATAATAGAATACATCATCATTACAAATCGAGTGAAAATAGATGCAAAAACTAGGATATTTCCGATTTTTTTCGATTTCAATTATTTTCAATATCTAGGTGATGTTCTCGTGTCTCATATTAGCGAAATATAATATAAATCGAAAACTATCTGAATTTTGTTCCATTTAGGAACATCGTACACGTGACTCATTATCATAATCATTAGTCAAAGTTAAGTCTTCTATTTTTCTTCATTAAACAACTATAGCTAACTAAACAACTGAATGATTAAAGAATTTCTTTATATAATAAACACTTTCTGTAACGCTCCCAGAAACCTTCTGCGACGTCCCAGTTAGCGTTGCATGAGCCTGAGGCGCATTTGCACTGCGCAAGCGCCTCGCGACGGTTGCGCATTGCATTGCGGGAGAAACAAATGTGCAGAAGAAACAAAGAGCTGGGCGTGAGTAGTCGATAGAGTTAGGCGTTAATAGTCGATCGGCACTGGAGTAACCTAACTTTTCCCGATGGACGACGAATTGAAATAAAGAACGTTAAAACTTATTGTTTTGACGTTCCTTGCTTTTGCACGGGAAACCCATCTAGTTTTTAATAATAATTACCCAGATCTGTTTGTACGTGTCATAAACGCTGTTTGTGGCACCTGTCACTACAATGGAGTTGGTTGGTTGGTTGTAAATGTAATATATAAGTATAAATAAGTCGTTATGAATCTACAGTTTGTATAACCCAGAACCCCCTACCTCATGCTCCCGTGCTACAACACGGATCTATTTCTACTAAGTTAATAAGTGAATCAAGTTTAAATTTATAACGTGGCACACATAACAAATATTTTATTAAGATCTTTGAAAGTTTAACAGAGTTTCATCTATTATGTTTTTCACGTACTGCATAACAACATTGGTTTTTTAAAGTTTGACAAAAAATCCCCAGGAGTTTGACAGTCGCTATTTTTCATACATAAGCATCGTACTATTTACAAAAAGTTCATTCAAATTAACATTCAACCATACAAAAAGACAAAAAAAAAAAAACTCGCTGCGTAACAGTAGGCAATGGCATCAACATCATACATTATTTTTAATGTGATTTTTCTCTGTCCAATTAAGAACCACATGTGTAATATGTATGTGTACAACCTCATTATCATGAATAGTTAAGTGAGGGCAAACGTGAGAGACATTCAGCTTCCTAGGACCATGATATTGTCGTTAGGCCAAAGGGCAACTCGTTCTCAGGTAAGAGAAACTAAAAACCTTGACAAAACTTTAACTCTTAAGTGTTTTCACGTCACGACACTGAACAAAAGATATCACTTGTTTTGTTTATCAATTGTTATTTGTAAAATATTAAACATGCGTATTGGTTATTATTACAATTGAAGAGCTTATTTCCAAAACGTCTTATCTCCACTTTGGATGATTTTTTAATTAAGAAGCTCTGAAAACTGGCTGGTTCCAAATATGTTATTTTCAAGATTCAAAATCAATTTTCTCCTCAAAAACCACGTTTGCATGCAAAGTCTGTGGTCGAATTGTATGTCATGAACTTGAGACGGTTTTGTAAATAAGTTCTTCAATTTTGTTAATTGAACTTAAAAATTAAACAAATTTAGGCTAATGAAAACTCATACATTAAAATTATCTTAAAAAAGGCAAAACTATAGCGGATAAATACATACACGCACACCTATACAGGGTGTGTTCCTGAATAGTCTAAACTTTAACCACAGATGCAAACAACCCTCATATAAACATGAATGTATAATATACAGTACACTGTACAGTACATAGCCGAGATTATAATCAGAATGCATCGCAGGTTCGTATAAAATGTACAATTCAGCTTATAAAATACAGCGTATTAATTTTTCAAATACCAAAAAAAATAAAAGTCGGAAAAAATAACCGACAATTTAAGACGATATAAAGAAAATTTAAGCTGGTGATTTGTTTTTTCTTTCACCCTGTATAAAATATCGATTGTTTTCCTTTTCCGTGCCTGTTGACAGAATGAGCTCCATGGGCGGCCAAACCCAAGTTTGGAGGTTCCACCTGGGAGCGCTACTTCTCTCTCACTACGAGTACACAATATACCTTAAGGGTATTTCCTAAAAACACCACGTGACCATCGAGCTCTTACGGGAAAAAGCACGTGTCTGTCCATCCGACGCATTTTACAACCAACCACCGCCAACGCGAGTAGCAAGGATTACTATACGCCAGCCCACCCACACCTTATTAATACATTTGAAGAAGAAAAAAAGTGGTATAGAAAATTAGTACAAAGAATACATTTGTGTGTGTGTAAATATCGTTGCAAGGACTATTAATTCTCGTTAAATACGACAGAAGATGACGCATTTGAAAACAGTTGGTGCAAGAATATGATGGGACAACAACTCCCACGTTCTTGTGTTGAGAAGCCAGGATGGAAAGTGTACAGCAACAACAACAATCGCAAACGCATCATAAAAAGAGTAAGCGTATTTGTTACTATATACTTAGTATATAACTTATACAAACAGTATAGTTGTACAGTATACTTGCATATTTGTTTGTACGAGAGTAATTGAAACATTTCCCGAAAAAAAAGTTATTGTTTATTTATATATATAATTTTCTGGAAGCATTTTGATTTACCTTTGTACAGGAGGTTCTCGATGTATGCTCTGGTTCCACAAAAAAATTCGTATAAATCGAAAATCGCATTTATCAAATTCCCATACAATGACAAAATTTTACTGTTCAAGTTACTTGTGCATCACTGCATGACAAAATAGCGAAATTTCGCATAATATAGCAAAATTTTCTGGCATATTAAGAGTATCTGCGACTATATCTCTTGTCGCATAATAGTGAATTCACATAGACATAGCATGAATCAAAGACTTCCTATACTTTTGCTGAATACAAAACAAAACATGAATACAAAACAACGCGTTAACGCGAACCTACATCGTCATCAATGATAGACACGTGACCGTGAAAGTGTGAAATTTGCTATTTCACACAAAATTCTAAAAGTTTCAGTTTGAAATGTAAATTCAATTGCATGGTGCTCTACATTAACCGAACGAATGATGTTTTGCCAATAAAATGTGAAATTTATTACTTCACGAAAAATCTAGTTGAAACGTAAACTCGAAGTAGATATGTGGTATAGATCTAATATAGTAACCTAAATGCTAAATTTATTGTGTCGTAAAAGTGTGATGCGTATTTAGTCGTGAAATAACTAGTAAATGTCAAATCTATTAGTGAGTGAAACACAATTGAAAGGCCTGGTGTAAAAAGAGTGTTAGGTAACATTTTTGTCAAAAAATGACCTAGAAGCATTTTTGTGTCAGGTGCAATTCTACCTTCCTAAACACAATTATGAGCAAAACAGCAATATGTGCAAACATATTAATACAAAAAAGTGTGAAGTAGCCCATAGTTTGGATCTTTAAACGCGTTTTTCTCGAAATTGCCAAAAAATGTTACTCAACACTCTTTTGCACAATGTCCTTTTCAATTAGTACATGAGCCAAATTACTGCATCTAACTAACATGTTTTATCACCAATTAAACGTGTATTTTGATAAGTGTCGAAAAATTAAATATCGAATAAAATTAAATAACAATAATACCCTTTATTTTGTTACCATAACAACACAATGTAAACAATAGTGAATTAGCATAACTACAACTATAACAATGATCTTCCCATGCTACAGCGCACTGGTACTAATTACAGTAGTCTACGATAAATGGGTACAGTATCATTCAAATGACGTTAAGCTCATTAGCACAAATCAAATCGTTTACTTACAAAAGTTAAAAATATTTAGATATTTGGGTATCTTATAAATACAGTTGTAAACTGTATTTGTAAGATACCTATTCATAAAAATAAGATACATATCCATATAATGTAAAGGGATATTATACAAAATTCTCTTACATTTACTTTCTCCATATAAAAAACTTTGGCACAGTAAGAAACATCTGCTGTGCGAATCGAACAAAAAACACTTTACCAATTTTTATCGCAGGAAACAGGAAACTTTGGACATTCGAAAAAATACAAAAACCAAACACAAAACAAAATGGTCGACAAAATGATCGGTGATTGAGTTAATCTTCCTCCTACACCAATTTGTTTTTAAAAATATTATTATCCCTGTTTTTCTTCTTCCTTAAGAAGAAGAAGAAGAATAAAAATAGTTTCTTCTTCCTCGTATCGGTTACTAGGTAAACCTGTTACAAAGGTGAGATAGCTACGGGGTATAGTAGCCAAAGGGTTGCTTGAGGGAAAATACAGGAGGTGGCCAACCATCAATTTGCACCCAAATCCCACTTCACCAGATTAAAAAATAATATTTGTGAAAAAAAATATTAATAATAATAATATAATAAAATAAAAAATGGTTACAAAGAACATTGGTATTTGGCCTCGAGTCGTGAAACAAATATGTATATTTAATATTTATCTGTAGAAAAATTATTATTATATATATATGAAAAGAAATCGCTTTTGGTCCTGTCACGAGTTGGTGTCACAAGTTTTGCGACAGATTAATCAATTCAGTGGAATGTATATATTAAATGCTTTGCGCGAAATTAATTCCACGCATGTCAACACTTTGTGAGGAGGAAGAAAAAAAAATATAGGGTGATTCAAGGTAATGCCTAACCCATTGAATAGTTAATGTATATTACAAAAAAATTCAATGAAACTCAGATTGAAATGTGTTTATAAATATAAATGAACTGAACATATTTTTAAATATTCGTAAAATATTAAAAAATACTATAAAATAAAATTTAAATACTATAAAATATAGTATTATGAATCGAAAATAACAATATTATATTGGTTGAAAACAAACCTCTGAATCGGAAAAGAGTAATTATTTATTACTAGAAGTAGCCCTTTGCCATGCACGGTTTTAATTGAAACTGCATTGACACACGTTCCAAACCATGCGTTCAAGACCATGATGCGTTCTCACAGAGATGAAGATAGATAGAAGGAAATGGAAACTTGATCTATTCTTAATAAAAATTATTATTACACGCTTTATATTAGCTTCACTTGTGAGTGAATGAGTTTGTGAGCTGGGAATTTAACGTAAAACACTTAAAAATCCGGTTTATTTTTGAACACTCATAAAAATACTATAAATGCTCAAATATGAACCGGATCTCTTAATGCCATCCTACGTTAAAAAATATACAGTACAATACTGTTAAAACAGTATATGTAATGATTAACATTATTAATTAAATATAGTGAATACATAATTTCGAGAACCTTCATTCATTTCTTTGCTTCTATAATATTGATCTAATATGATACATTATATGTTAAAAAATATTACATTTTAATACTTTTAATTTATTGTTCAATTTCATGGTGTAATGATTTTCATTTTTATTTCTCAATCTTTATTAATTTTGGCTTAAACAGAGCGAGGAACAAAAAAGTCCGTTGATGCTATTATTATAGCTATTTTTCTTGTATACAAAACCACTTAAACCAAAAATTGCATCCCATTGACCCGAATAGATGTCACCTACATTAACTGTACAGTTCGTACCATCATTTTACGAAACCCTTGGAAATTAGGCTACATTCCCAAAATTACCTTTACACATTTTTTTTCTCAAAACAAATGCCTTTAGCTAAACTTTTAATCATGTAATAACATTCCAATTTTTTTTATAATTACAAAGATTATTACCTTTACCTCATTACTAAGTTCAACTGTAATAAATTTATGTATCACATTCATTTCGTGTAATGAATGTATATGGATAGAATTATTAATATTTTTAATTGTAAGTAGCAAAATTAGTGTCAATGGTAACCTAAGAATTAAACAATTAAGCTTAATGGGTCAAACCTAAATAAGGTAAAAAATTTATTTACCTTAATTTTAATTATATCTAGCTTATTGCTCATTGAATTGCTTATTGTAAAATATACTCGAATACATTAAATTGCTTTAAAATCGAAATAAAAATACCTTTACATTAATTAAACCCCAATTTGTTCTCATAACGTTTAAGTATTTAGATTTTAGAAACTGTTTTTTGAGAGCAAAAGCTCAATTTCTGAATGTTCCGAAACGAATTTAAGTCATTAACTGAATTTCCTATATTTAATTAACGATGGTTTTTGAGAAACCATTTAAATAAACATATTTAATGAACATGAAACCATTGAAAAAAATGCATATACTGTACCTCTAATGTTTATTCGTTATATTACAATTGCACTACAAATAAAAATTACAATAATTAATTAACATAAAATAAAAGCCCGGATAAGTTGGTGCTTCGCCGAATCCTGTTTCGCCAATTCCAAATTTGCTAATTGGTCGTTTAAATTCGGCGAAACAGGATTAGGCGAAACAGAAAGCCACCCTTTAGTTACAAGGGATTTGCAGTAAACTACAAAAATAAAACTATACAGAAATAAAAATGTAAATACGTACCACTGTTGTGTTTAAAAGTATGATAATGAATTCGTGTTTTTGTTTACGTTCACATTGACATTCGTTGGTAACAATTTTTGTTTGGATCTGAAACAACTCGCTTCACGTGCTACAGCATAGGTAACGTTCTAGTGAAATCTTTAAGTCAATACCGCCGTTATTGGTTCTATTGGAGAACTTATTTTCAAAACGTGTCATCTCCACTTTTGATCAGTTTTTGAGTTATGTATGAGGCTCTGAAAACTATATCTACACATCGATGATTCCAAGTATGTTATTTTCAAGACTGAAAACTTATAATTTCCTACTGAGTTATTCGACATTCGATTTATGCGAGTTTTGAATAATTCCATTTTCAAGTTCTGCAAGTTTTGATTTATGCAAGTTTCGATTTACGCGAATTTAGATATAATGCGACGTTCTAGTATCGTGATATTCAATTTTGGAGTTTTGAAAGATTACTTTTTGATTCGTTTTATGCGAATTTTGTTACAGTTTTAGACTTATGGGCTTTTCAATATAAGCGGTTCTCACGCGATTTATATTTTATTTATTTTATTGTTCGACCAAAGTGATTCATTGGAATATACAGTATTTTATTTAATTTTTTATTTTTACTCAAAACAATCCTAGTGGACCATGTCCTTAAGTATGTTACCTTAATTAACTCGACAAAGTTAATTATCGCAGGATATTACATAACTATCAGTCAACTATCCCTATTATAGCACACAAGTTAAGAATATAAAGCATAATAACTTCAAACGAACAAGCTTACTTAATCTTCGTTAATTAAGTCTACAAAATGAAAACTAAAATTATCTCGTGTTAAATCGCAGTTAACAGTGAACTTTAAAGATAACCTCAAGATATCCCAAAGCATATAATTGGTTAACAAGCCTGTCTTAAATTTGTGTGCTTCAATCGGTGTGAATTTCCTAGTCAGCATCATCCAGTGGTTGGCCA
The DNA here is from genome assembly GCA_034695005.1 of Cryptops parisi. NCBI lineage: Eukaryota > Metazoa > Arthropoda > Chilopoda > Scolopendromorpha > Cryptopidae > Cryptops > Cryptops parisi. The sequence goes on along the minus strand of JAQIWH010004476.1, from coordinate 9,012 downwards.
TGTAAATTAACAACGAATCACAAAAGAAAACACGAGTTGCGTGAACTCCCAGAGATATCACCAAACTTCCTTCATCTGTTAATCGTTGCTGAACGCCATGGTTCACTACAAGCTGGTGGATGACTACTAGGCTTATATTATACATTTTATCTACTAAATAATAAAACTAGAACGATTTATTGTTTGTGTGTCTAGCGTATTATTGGCTAAAAAACGTGCTTCGTCATATGACACTCATATGACGTCATATGATAAGGCATCACATGACATACTAATTCACATTGGTTGTTAAACTCTTGTAGTTGATTAGAGGTTGGTGGCCGACTATGGCGCACTTACCGTATAAAAAGAGGGATCAATAGAAGAAATAAAAAGATGGATCACCCTTTATTCGTTAGCTTAAATTATTTTTTTTTATCAAGGTGAAAAAGGAGTTTAGGTGGGTTGTTAGCCCCAGGTGGCGGCAAACTAATTTCAGGTTTTTCCCCCGGATCCCACCAATCCTTATTATTTTAATGAAGGAAACTGGGAAAAGGACGAAAAATTCCGCTGTTTAAAAGGAAAAAAAAATATATTCCAATGTCAAAAGATGAGATAAGACCAAAAATATACGATGAAAAAATACAGAAAAATTGGAATTTGTCAAAGCAAATTTTCTTTTATAAGAAAAAAATATAATAATAAGTCATCATCCTCATCAAAGTCGTTTTCCTGTGTCCTAATCACCGAGTTTTACTTTCATTTCATAAGCAAAGAAAAAGTAGAAGGAAAGTTAACTGTCAGTCTCACTTGAAAAGACACTTTTTTTCTAATACAGGATAAAAAAGTGGATAAACTGCTCTGGACGAAAAGATTAAGTGATCTTTTAACACTGACTGTTGTAATTGAAATTTAGCTATCAATTATATCAACACCAAAGATAATTAATCACTGTGACGATCATTTTGGCGTGATAACTAATAGCTTAAAACGTTTTATCAACAACCTGGGTTCAGGACAGGCTAACATCCATGTGTTGTATTGGTTTATATTTTATTCAACTTTTATTACAGTGAATGACAGACGTCTTTAAACTATAATAGTCATTTTTATTCGTCCCTTTTTTCTGCGTGTTTACTTCCACCACCAGACCTACTGCTCGATCAGATGTCCAGGCTTGCTAATCAATAAGCCTATACAAATACTACACCCTGTCAGTATCGTTCCGTAAATGTATAAAAAAAAGGAATCGATTTCTTTTTGAAGTACCGTACTCTCTTTTATTTATTACAATTTGGATGTCATGTAAATCTAAAATAAATAAATGGTTTCAATTACGTTAGACCAGTACTTTTCTTTGGTCTGTAGTTCAGACATTTGCCTCTTCATAGAAACAGGGGTGTCACAAGGGTCTGTTCTAGGCCCTCTGCTGTATACGAATACAGCAGAGGGTTACACCAAATTGCCTGAAGTTTTCCACTCCATTATGTATCCTAACAACCTTCTGTTGTTAATCGACCATTTTTCATAGATGGTAACATGATGCATAAACAAATTCGAAAAATAAACAATTTCCTTAATGGTTATTCTTCCCAGATAACTGATAAACTAATTAGAAAAATCTCCTCATTGTTATCCAGAACGGTTATATCCTCGAACAAAGTCGATTTCATGAGTCACGTGACAAAAAAAAAACAACTTAAAAATTGGTTCAGCAATTCTCGAAATGCTGCGTGACAATGCTAAAAATGCATTTGCCTTTTATTCATATAAAAGGAGAAGGAGATATACCAATATATGCGAGTAGTTAGATTTGCGAGTAGTTAGAATCTAGATTACTGCAAGATTTATGCCAATTTCGATTTATGGGATCATTGAGTACAGTAATTAGATGTTCGATTTATGTTGAGTAGTTCCATTTTCGATATTTATAATTTAGATTTTATTTATGCGATTTTTGTTACATTGGCCTTATGAGGTTTTCTATTTATGCGACTCTCACTTTATGCAATTTTTATGGTACACTGAAATATATACTATATTATCATAAATAGAATATCTGCAGATGCCAGTATATATGTTCAATTCCCAGCTCACTACAAACTCACAAATGAAGCTGCTGATATAAAGCGTATAAAAGGACATATAGTATAAAAGAAGAAATAGTCATCCAAAATTAATGACATTTTGACAACTGAAAAAAAAGTAGTTTCAGACTACTGTACTTCATAGAGTGACATATAACTGATAACTATTTAATGAATCAGTCTTCTGTTTTGCATCATTGAAGTTCACTGTCAGTTTTGTCTGAAAGATCATGTGACTGATGTTTGATAAAATAAAATGAAAAAGATAAGACAAGACAAACACCAACTGGTACGCGGATCCTACTTTACTTATTTCGAGTTGAAACGGAAATAGCGACCACAACCGCATTCCAATGCGTGGGTGGGTTGATTTGTTCTACTGTTCTCCTATTGGTCAGTGGCTCGCGGCCTAAAATGGTGGCCTTAAGGCACGTGGGAGAAGTTGCATTATTCTCCCCCTCCCCCCTCTGGTAACTGTGATCGACACAACATTCATCGCCCAACCCTCCTACGCAACCCAACCGATGACCCGAGCACGTGGCATAAGAAATGGAATCTAACCGAGGGTGGATAGTAAAAACAATATACAGGGTGGTCCAAATGCCAATCCTTTATATGCTAAATCACTAAGTCCTATTTTGATGTAGTGGAAAAAATAATGAATAAATCGAATGACGAAAGCAGAATATCACTTTGATGCACTCAAAATCAGATGAACCAAATCATGTGACACACCCATGACTCAAAGAAGAGGAATGTATTTCTTCATCTGTTGATATGGCACATCAGCGGTTGATGTCAGTGTAAAAGATTATTTTGATGAAATGTTACAGATGTCCTGGATGACAGATGTGAAGCAGTCCAACCTATCGATAAAATCTATTTAATCACCACTAAGTGATGTCAGCGAACAAAAATGTTATCACATCACAAATAATACTCATTTTAAAATATTTAAGAAACAATTGTTTGTTCATATGTTACATTCTGGTTGATTGTAAGTTTCATTTGATTCTTTTGGATTGTCAAATAAATAATAATAATAATAATAATAATAATAATAATAACAAAAAAAATTCAACTCTTGGTTTACGAACATTCTTTACAACGCGAACGTCACAATATCGTACTAATAAGACCTCAAATAAATATGCACTAAAAACATGAAAGTATGCATGCAAATATGCATTAAAATCCCTCAAAATATGCACTAAAAACACAGAAATATGCAGTGAAAACATGAAAATACGCATGCAAAATGTCACAAAACTCCTGAAAATATACAGTAAAAACATGATAATATGCAATTTTTTTCTTCATGTTGCTAGTTGTACTGCAAAATAACACCAAAATTCAGCATTTTGGTTTCAGAATTTTATTCCCGTCTTGTAGAATTTGGAAATATGCATTAACATCTGAAATATGCAAAAATTTGCACTAACAACCGAAATATGCAAAACAATTGCAAAATAAAATTTAAGCATTGTCCTTGTGCAACAATGAGTAATTTCGAGAGAGTTGCGTATAAACAAAAAACAAACATGCAACTTCATACAATTCCGAGGTCTAAATATAACACATGTCACATAGTCTACATCTATAATATAAGAAACGTACTGTATAAACCATTGTTACTTTAAGTACATGGTTTTGATGCTTTAGTTTAAAATGGCTACCAACGTATATATATAAATACGTATCGTAAAATCTCAGGAATGCAACAAGCACAAAACGTAAAGCGAACAACGTCTTGAAACAGAACTCGTTCGTAAACAGAGTTTCCTTTTTTAAACTTTTTTATAGATAAACAAAAAGTTGAAAAACTGAAGTTCTTATGGCATTAAGGAATGTGAATTACACATGATTACATTTTTAAAAAAATAAATTTAGACATTTCCTGAACTCCGAAACGTTCAGGAAAAGTCCAAAATTTACATGACATAAAAAAATAATAATAAATGATGTAAAAAGATGTAATCATGTGTAATTTAAACTTATTTCTACTTATTAGATACTCATGCATGATGTACTCGATTTATGAGAGTTTCTTATACACACGACGAAATATGCTCGTTATATGCTAGAAACATTCGTCATTATGCGATTGTGTGCAGTGATGCACAAGTACACTAAAAAATCTCAGCACTTTCCTGGAAATTTCAATAAATATAATTATCGATTTATGCAAGTTCTTTATATACAAGTTCGCTAATATGCGACGAGAAAATCTTTGCAGCTGCTCGCTATATCCGAAAATCTTTCGTTAGTATGCGATTTTGTGCGATGATACCTAAGTGACTAAACGCTGGGTTTAATCATTTCAGTTAGTTTCGCTAAGTTGTTTTACCACATCATTTCATGAGAATTTCGATGTTATTTTCGATTTATGCGAATTCCTTATATGCAATATCGCTATGAGACAAGAAAATTTCCTAACTTCTCGTAATTTACGAAACAAAATTCGTTATTATGCGATTTTGTGTAGTGATGCACAACTGACTGAAAGCTAAGATTTTGCGTTCTTTTATGGTAATTTTGATACATGTGGTTTTCGTTTCATGCTCGAGCACCACGTAAATTGACAATATCCTTGTATAAGTGAACGTACATCTATTTATTTACTAAAAGTAGTACATAATACATACGTAAACTGGAGTGGTAGCAATACATTCGAGGACTTCGTATTTCTATGCTCCACTACATTCAAAGTGGTAAATAGGTCGCTCGAACAAATTCGAAATTCGTATTGTCCGAAATCTTCCAAAAAGGGTTTTCTCAGTTTAGCAATTCTCTTTGAAAGCAATGACGTCACACGGGTGTGGATCCGTTGCAAAAGGTTACTGTATTCGATTTGGGGTAAATATCAGCTCGTCCTCACAACTAGGTTACGTGTTTGGGAAATGTTAGGTTGGTTTATAGACGCCGACAGAATTCGAAATCGATCATCGATCACCAGACCACGTGCGACCCTTTGCAGAGGCAGAAAAATAAACCCAAAAAACAATTCACGTGAGTTGAACATTCAAACGATGAACTCCATACCCGAGTCCCTCTTATCTTTTTATTATATGTAGAATGTTAAGACAAAGAAGTATGCCTTTTTTTGCACATTCTTTACCCAGTTCTGAGGCGAGGAGGGAAGTCACGAGTTTTAACGGTTAAAATGGGCATTTTTCTTCCTTGAATCACGTGATTGACCCCACACCGTCTAATCACCTGCGTCGTCAGGTGGGAATCGTGATCCACGTTACCTTTCGGTTTCCCTCAAAAAATCCCTAAAAATGCTCCGAATTGGTAATTTTCCTTTTTCTTCCACGAACTTGTTTTTCAATTCCTACTAATCATGGTTTCCTACTTTGCTTATTACCTTTTTCTTCTTCTAGAAAGTTCTCCTGTAGTATTTTAAATACTACTATACTAATTTTATTGCTATCATGCTTCAACCGCTATACAAAGTATATCGGACCCGATTTTTTTTAATTCGGAATTTTTTTTCTGGAGAAAAGAAACAAAAATCCATAGGCAGGAAATAGCCGACAGGGTAGGTTGGTCTACCAGAAGAAAAGGCAATTTGATGTTCCGGGAAGCGTGTCAACTCCCCATCTGTCACACTTTTCATGTTGCAAAGTGCCATCTTGCAGTTCCTCCACCATCAAACCATGAAATCGATGGCAAGAAAGGTGTTAAGTGCTTCTGCATTTTTCATCTGTTTTTTTTTAATGTTTGTGCTTTCAAATTGCACTTGACCTACCGCAGCTGCAACGTTAACGGATGGTCGCGTAATTTATCCGATTCCATGGAAAATATAAAAGTTAACTCTCTATATCATGAAAACAGGAGTTTTCCCCAGTAAACTGAAGTTCCTTATAAGTGAAACTGACCTTTTTTTTTTGCATTTTCGAATTGTTTCTGTATAAAAATCTCAAACAAGATTTAGTCCACGGTTACCGAAATCCAACTTACTAACACAGAACCGATCAGAATGCCAGACTCCAACAGTGTAAACATAACATAAACTCAAGCATTTGGTGGAGAAAGTGTGGACACAAAAAACGAAAATGTCGGCTTCGTAATACATAAGCTAACATCGATAATAGTCTAAAACCTAACTGAGAACGAGATGTGGCGGTATAACAAATTTAAAATAAAATAGTCAATGACACCTATAGGAGTGCATTGAGACCAATTAAACAAACAACTACAAGTATAGAAATTTTTTCAACCAGAGGACTAGACTTTTAACTACAAAAAGGGTAGACAATTGTAATATTGAGATATAAAGATTGATTAATTAGCAATGTAAATTACGTTCAAATTATGTCGAATTCGTACAAACTATCATGAGATGACGCGTTTAAAAGTACCTGCGATCAATGAATCTCTAAGCATACTTTAAATACGAATCACAATGTCAAACGTAAGTCTACATCTAGGCAAAGAAAATGCATCTTACTGAACTTTACGCGTATATACTAGCTGTAATTCGAAAAAACATTGTAATGTACTCTGATTTGGAATCCTCTTTTACACTCAACTTTGATTCATTTTACATTCACATTGTTATGACGAACCCACTGGAGTTCACCGTAAGAACGTGTGAACGTTCCAGACAAATACACAGATCTGAAATTTGTTTATAATTAATACTAATAATTAAGCAGATCTGTACGTGTGTATGACAAACGCTTTGAATCCACGGGAGTTTACCATAACAACGTGAATGCAAACAATGAAATCCACGAGTTCATAAGAACGTGAGTGCAAATTGAAATTACAACAATGAACTGCAATGGTGGAGAAAACTGCTCACTGCACAAGATATACTTATCCACTGATAAATGTGTTAGTTACCATACCAAGTAATGAGATAAGCTAAAAATTGTACAAAATGTTTGTAATTCAATATCTAGAAAATACATTCTAAACATTGTTTTTCCTAAACATCTAGGAAAAACAAGTAAGCACACACCTGAACATAAAAATGGGGTTAATCATTTCTGTTACCGTATATATATAGTTTAATATATTCTGACCTTCAAAATATGCACTTACATATGACAAAAAAAATAATAGAATAAGGTTTTATCACTCGAAAATTTTAAAATACACGATATATTATAATATATCGGTTAAGCACAAATTCAAGCAAATTTTGCGTTCTCCAAACTTTGAACAACAGGAACATACTTTGCAACTGCATTTTAAAACAAGCATATTTTACTTCCCTTCTACTCATCGTTCCTCAATCACGAACAAGCTTTCAGTCTCATGTCATCATGAATATATTCTAACGAAAACAACCCAACTCCGCGTTCCAATCGAGTCAATGCCGAAAGGTCGAGCATCGTTTCCATTTCATGAGCTCTTTTGGCTTGACGAATATGCAACTCTCAATCCGGAACCACTAGTCAAACCCAGGCCATGGCAAAATGAATAAATAATAATAATAATAACAAAAATTAACGTAACACAACAGCACCACCCACCAGTTCATTACGACCCGTATCCAATAAATCTCTCAAACGACAATATCATCATCATCGTGATGATAACGATAGCTATCTATGGATCGCACTATGAGAAAAAGCTTTCGCCAATGTCGAACGATTGATTTACCAAGCGACTTTTGTACCTGCTATAAACGCAGTGTCTCGTCTTCAACAGCTGTTCCACCTTTCAAGATACAACATTTCCTTCGACATAAATCAACACGTGGGTAGGGGCAGGCGGACTTTTAAATGCCGGAAGAAACCGATGATGGGCACATCCCCTCTGTTTTATAAAGTGACCTTGCCCACCCACGATAACCCTTTTTTTAATCCACCCCTTCGTGGTTTGAAGTTAACAGGAAACGAAATCTCTGTTTGGTGCCACGAGATTGTCAATTGTGCCTGTGTACTGAATGGAACCAAAGATGGAGGGAAAAATAATGAAAAAGACACAAAAAGAAAATAACAATCCTTATGTCAGTGTGTGTTAATGGCGCCATTTGGTCCAACATCTGTTCTCGAGTCCAAATGATACGCACAATAAATGAGCTTGAGAACATTCACCTCAAGACAAGTGGATGATGGGAAAAAGTGCAAAAGAACCCTCGAAAATAGGACTTAATAGGCTTACGCAAACTGAATAACCACATGGCTCAACTGTAAAGTGATTAATTCAATGCAGGGGAAGCAGCTGTAGGAAAATATGTTGCAAATACGAATACAGTATGAACATTTTATGGTATGAAAAATTAACTGTTCAACCAAACGTTTATAAGTCGCCATATGCAATGCTTGCGCTCACGTTCTGTGAATAGTTGAGCATACTGTATCACATAACGACGTTGTGTGATGTAGCTTCGGTTCGGTACTAAAACTTTGACATGTTCAATCTCAAGTATTTTGGAGTCAATCTGCACGTGTCTGCGAAAATTTTGTGCTTAATACAACTTTAGTACGTTTTGCATGTCAACAGATAGGTGTTAGTTACCACGTAAGGATGTTAACAAACGTGACGTAATTGTGCGGAATTGGCACGTGTTTATCTCATGTTTACACCTCAAACCTCACGCTTGGTTTATCACACTTCTTCACGTATACGATAATCAAATGATAGGATTCAACGCAAACAAAACAATACCGGTACCTCAACAACAAACATGCAAAAACAGATTAAAGTTCTCACAAGTTACGCCAGATGTCCCATCTCTTAATTTCGAGAAAAACACCATTATTGGCGAAACTAATCTCTTCAGTTGGAAGAATAACAAAAAACAACAATTCTAACACTGTTGCTACTAATAATGTTTCATTATGCAGTAATTTTTTTTTCTCCTCGAATCCAAAAAGTGAGGAAGAAATTTCTCTCGTTCTGCTTCACGCTTCCGTAGTTATAACTTTTTGGTCTTCCAAATAAATGTGAGTGAGTGTGTGTGTGTGTATGTATGTATATGTATGTA
>JAQIWH010004475.1:0-16910 GCA_034695005.1 Cryptops parisi | reverse complement strand
GAAGAAAATAAACAAAAAAAAAGGAAGTAGGGTTCGTATTGATCTGTTGCATGTCGTTTTTTTTTCACACACACACACATACAACAAGGACTTTACTACTATTACCCCTACCACTACTAAACCAAGATTACTGCCAATACTTTTTTTTTGGCTTACTTACGACACATTCTCTCGACATTCAATGGGACTCTTTCGTTGCATACAACCCAAGACAACAGGAATGAGAAGAATTTCCACTTGGCACCTCAACCGTGCATCCCTTCCGCTCCACCTTTTAACACCTTTCTTCAACCCCCCACATTTTACACACACATACCTACATGCATACATATACACGCTAACCTTATTTATCTGGTATGAAGCGATTGCCTCTATTACAAAACCTTCATTATTTTTTCCTGCTTTGTAAAAAAGAATAGTAATAAACATTCGTACTGCGAAAGTTACTGTAGTCGTGTACTCATAAACTTTCTTGAAAAACGAAAAAAATAAAGTGTACCCCCTATAATTTGTTTTAACGCTGAACACCCATACGTACAAAGATTTCAATTTCTTTATCGAGTGAAAACAAATCTTATTCAGAAACGTGAATGCATACACAGAAAAAAAAAAGACTTAAGTGAAGATTATCGATTAACGGTATTTTATTCTCCATCACGTGATCAATAACCAAGTTGAAGTGACTTGTTGTGAAGTCTGGAAAAAGAGACTTTTCAACCGATGTCAAGAAATATTTAAACGGTAACGACGTGACGTCACAAAACGAACAGTCAATATGTCATTTTCAATTTCACCTCTTTTTCAGAAAGCTTTTTTTTAGTATAAATCCATTTTTTACTCTTATTTTTTTTGCGACTGTCAACCTTTGGCTTTAACCTTTCAAGACACATTTTTGGAACTTTGTCGATTTTAGTTTTCTGAAGTGAATCATTTTATTTTATTTTTTCTATTTGCCCATCAACTCAAAATCTCCCTTAAAAATTCATAAAATATTTAATAAAAAAATCTAATAATAATCTAATAATCACATTAAAAATATTCTGTCACAGAATCTGTAACATGCCCAAAATTAACACTACATAGCAACGTGCACTAGCTTTGTGTTGCTAGCTTCATTTAAACAATGGTCACGTGAAAAATCACGTGTAATTCCAAACTAAAACGCAATTCTGTCACAGAATCTGCAACACGCTTAACATCACGCGCCACTCGTTTCATTTAAACAATGGTAACGAGCTATTTGTTACCAGCTTAATTTGAATAGTGTCACGTGCAATATATTGTTGTCCCATTCATTTAAATTATTACTCACGTGCAAGAGTACGCCTGAATCTGCATGAACAAAGTTTTATCACGTAAGGGCCTTTTGACATCCAATTTTGGTGTGGCAAGTGAAAAAATGTGTGGACAACTGTGACGGTTGCTTCTTGTCACCAGTTTTCATTGGTTGGGCAATAAGCTGGCGTCACAGTTGTCCACAAATTGGCTCTACTTACCACACCAAAAAATTGCGTGTCAGGAGGCCTCAATTTAAATTTCAACAATTTTGGAGCCACGTGTGCAAAGGGATTTCCCAAGTTAAAACTAACTCATATTTTAAAACAGATCCACCAGACATTTAAAATTTATAATAATAATAATTACCAAGATCTGAGCGTTTCCTGTCATGGACGCTTCAGTCTCGCCCATCGCACAGAATTCTCAAGTCAACAGTTAATGGTGGTTGTTAAAATCGAAACCCCAGTCATAATTTTAACACTGTCGTTACATAGAGTTGGTTGGTTGGTTAGTTGGTTGATTGTAAACGTAAAAAGTGCAAATATGTTAGTTTTGTAGTTATAAATTAAAATCCCTATCTCATGTGTCCTTGCTACGGCACGGGTCCACTTCTAGTTTAATAATAAAATGATACATTTACTCAATAAAATAACACTCTGCACTTTTCACAAAATTGAGCAATTAATAACTACATCGAAATTCTGCCTCTTGGTCGTTTCAATACTACGCAACATTGTCAAATTTTCAGAAAATAAAAAAAAACTAGTAAAAGACTATAAACTATAAAAAAACCCAAAGCAATAAAGACATAATCCAATTTCCAACATAAATTTTCCTTTAAAACGCCAAAATAAAAATAAAATTATTGAACTAAGAGATAAGGCGACCCACTGTGATCACAATCAACAACGATAAATAATACTATAAGAAGAGGAAGAGGAGGAAAAAAATAATGATATTCTGTCGACTAATGACAACAAACGGTCAGCAGATGGTCAGTAAAGAGTGATTTATGTGATCGAGTTTTTATCATAATGGAAAGGAACGAGCATCGAGCCCGTATATCACATCTACGTTCTCTCGCAACGCCATTATTATTAACTCGACAATACTTCTTTTTCTTTACTTTTTCCCCCATGTTTGTCCTGGTATAAATCAGGGGTGACGTTCCCCAGCCGATGTCAACAGGAGGTGCAATGGATCTTCGTTCACCTGGACAGTGACATCAATGGCCGGTTGGGTCTCAAGGAACTCTACGACTTGGAACACGACGCACGCGAACATTGCATCAAACCATTCTTGGAACATTGCGACAGCAACCAAGATGTAATGCTCACACCGGCCGAGTGGTGCGCTTGTTTCGACCAATCGGGTAAGTGATCATATTTTTTCTATACTTTATCGTGCTTATCCCCATCTTAATGTTGATATTCCGTGTAAAAGTCATAAAAATATATAAAATTCATAAAAATATAAAATTAACTTTGGTTTCTTTGTAATTGAGGAGTGGGTTAGAAAAACTGCGTAATGGCCGTTATTCCTTAAAATGCATAAATTGAATCGTTTCAAGCCATTCTATAATATAACAGTATTGGGTATAATTTGCACTTTCGGACTTTTAGGAGAAAGAAGGTTTACTGTTATTAATTTTTTGTGTTAATTTTCACTTCACTTCCTGGAGGTCGTAACTCGTGACAGCGCACAGCGCTCAACTTATGCGTAGAAATTAACACAAAATCCAATCAATTTTGATAAAAACGAATCAACTGGTGACGTAGTGCTGTGGTCGATGACGTGTTTTCTGTGACTAGGTCACATGTTCGCAGTGGCTGATGACATTCGCTGTAGCCAATTAACACTCGGGTAGGAGGAAGGCTAGTTTATTACCCTGTAAACATTCGGCATAAATAATGTAAACATTGGGCGGCCATATTGAAAGGTATTTCATACGACTCCTATTTTTTAACAACGTCAGTACTATAGATAAATTTAAACTTATACAAAACTGACACATTTCAGCTAACTGGAATTTAATCACAGAGCGTAATTTTGAATTTCTTTATGCGGCATTCGGGTGTTGATTTTAGCTTATTCGCGTGTTCATTTGAGTTAACTACGCATACTAACTGCTAGAGTTGGTAATGATTTGAAATCATAATTTAAAATTTTTTTTCATGATTTTTTATTTTGAATTAAATCATTTTTCTGCTAATGATTTTGATTTGATTTTAAATCAAATTTTAGTGTGATTTGATGATTTTATATCAACAAATCTATTTCTGCTACAATATTTTCATACCCGCGGGTAAGGATGTGTTCTTATCATAAACACCTCCAGATTAATATAGATGCTGTCAATCGTAAGCCATTAATCACATCCTATCAAAACCGTTGCCAAAAAATGGAGCACAACATCCTGTCAAAACCTTTATACAGGGTGTACATTAAGGTACTGGACAACTTTAAAATTTAATAACAAGACTTTTAATTGGCATACAGGAAAATACTGTGGTTCATGTGTTACATTGACTCAAAGCATTTTTATGTCAGATTTTGGATAATCCGCCAAGTGGCCCCTTAATTTTAAACTGACCTCTTAGATAGGAAAAAGCATAGTGTACTACGCGATTTGAAGTTCAAATCATGAATATAATTTATAAGGTTTTTTGTACACTTTGTCTGTGACATTGTGATCAAGCATCGTTCCAGTCATCCTGGAAGAAAACTTTTTTACAATAGAAATGTAGAAAAATGTGGCAATGTAACTGCAACATGCCTAATAGTGTATTTTCCGGAACTCGTCAATTATTTTTTCAGTTTTTAAGAAATTAAATTATTTTTCAAACAAAAATGTTGCCTAACATATTTCGAAACTATTGAAAAATCATGTTTCGAATTTAAGACAACCAATAACAGCTGACTAGACCTAGAGGATTCGTTTTAGATTGTGAGTGGGATTGCAGTAATGATTCACTGCTTATATATATATATATGTCTACACATGTAAGCAGTTGCGAATTTAGTTTTAACTTGTGTAGGGGGCAGCTGACTACAGCGTACAAAGTTGCAGTTAAACAAGATCCTTGGGTGACACCAAGTTCTGACGGAATGAGTGCAATATTATTTGAGTTGATAAAACATTTTAGATTAGTAAGTTGTGTCGAGTTACGACTTCCTGGTTGTTTCACTTGCTTACTTCACTTTCAAAACGATAGAAAAAATACCGATATTTGGAAAAACGAGCATAAATGCACTTATAAATTAGCACGATATTTGGAAATACGGCGTAACTGCTTTTTTAAATTGGCCCGTAACTTGATGCCTGTCAAATAAAATTAACAGATTTTTTTTGCCAAACCTCAATTTTCCTTCTATGAATATGGAGTTGACAGAGTTTTGCTTTATTCTTAAATTTGAAAGTGTCAGAAGTTTTTTCCCTTTTTCTCAAAAATACATTTTTGGCGTTACGCTGGCCGTTTTTTTCTACCCAACTCCTCAATTATAATAACTCAAATTCTTAATTCTGTTTGTCTCTATGGGTATCACGCATAAGAGTTGGAACTATTTGATTACCTTATTCCTCATCTTAATAGTTATTTCCGTAAAAAAAATTAAATTAAATTAGTAATTATAATAATTAAAAATTCTTAATTTTGTTTGTCCAAATTGTCTGTTTGTTCAAGCATCATGCATAATATTTGGGACCGAATTTTTTTCCATATTTAATTAAATAATGCTAGTTTGTAAAAAAAATAAAATTAACTTCCTCTGTCACTAATAATTAAATTTCTTAATTCTGTCCGTCTGTTTGAACATTACACATAGTGTGGACCGGATTTTTATATAACCCTCCCCCCGCGTTTTTGTGTTTATCTCCCATTTTAATATTGCTGTTCCGTGTTAACAAAATCAAAATTGATTTTATTTGCTATATAAATAAATATTCCGATTCTGTCTGTTCAGGCGTCGCGCATATCAGTTAGTACAAGTTTTCTTATTACTCCGAATAGCAAAACTAGAAGTAATTCTGTCAATACAATAATGACGTAAAATAAGTTATCGTTGTTTACACAAAAAATGAAGTATAGTGTTTTCCTCGAAACATGTTTTATACAAATAAAGTTTGTTATGAAGGGCTTGTAAAAAGAAGTATGTATGCTAAGGATTTTGGCAATAAATAAAATATTAAAATCATAATCTTATAAACCAACATATTGTCTGACAAGAAGCTTTAAACAAAAAATCCAGTAGACAGTGATATATAACAACGTCGTAGTTTAAACAACATTTTTGCCCTAGGCTTCCAGTTCTGCTTTAAAGTATTTCAGCGAAACTGACACGTAAATGAACTAATCATTTTTTCTTTAAAACATGCGTCGTTTACAATAAACCAATATACCATTCTAATCATTATAAAACTGCGTTTCAAATAAACCTCATATTTTCACAATTTCTACGTAAAATAAAAATTAGCCAGAGTAAAAAAAAAAAGCTCACGCAGACAAAATTCAACCTATTAAAACAAAGCTTTTGTTCGATGTCAACGCTAATAAGACCCCCACCAATGCCACCTTCGTACATTCAAGTCACGTGGGAGAGTCTAATCACGCTAAATAGTGTTCCTTATCATCTCATTACATTTTTATTTATAACCTCATTACTTGCAAAATAAGAGGAGCTCAGGTTGAAGCTTGTCTTGAAAGCCTTCAACATTTAATTCCCTCCCCCCCTTTCGAGCATCAATATTTTGGAAGTTACCCCAAAGCCATTTTGGCTTTTATCATCGTCATCAGCTTTTTTTTTTTTTAAAGTTGTTCTATTTTTAAGCTATTTCGACCTTGACTATTACTACGTAGTACTACTACCACCACCGTCACAAAGTACTATATACCGAAAAAGTAGTGGTGTAAATTTTTGGATTAGTAGACCATTTAGTTTACAACACTATCACTGAGGGTTCAATCAATGGAAACAAAATACGAAAATAGACAGGGGTAAAAGAAGAGGGGGGATGTAGGAGAAAACGAAGGAAACTTTTGGTCTGCAAAGTATTGATTGGCTTCTTAACGTTTCTTTTCAAAGTAAAAAAGAAATCTGTTGACTATGAAGAAGACTTATTGGTTTCGAAACGATGAAGGGTTTTTCTTCTTCGAGAAAAATAAAAGTTGGAAAGAGAAAAAATATCGGGGTTGAAAATAGGGAAAACGAAAGAGAAACCGGGATTTCCGTTTTTCCTTCATTTCTAAAAGAAGCCTCTTGGTTAGAAACAAGTTTCAAAAGGAGTTCGAACAACGATTTTATCGATTTTTTTCTATGGTCGTTATATCACACATACCGCGATTCTAAGTCGTTTTCTTTAGTTAGAAACGAAAAAGAAAGAATGATACTCTAGTCGTCATTGTAACGAGAACGCCATTATTATGAAAAGAACTCTTTTGTCATAGATCTTCTTTGAAGAAACCGGAACGATTCCTTTTTTGGACCAAACAGTCCAAGCTGCTGATTGTTTTCGCAAGTTCACCAACAAAAACTCAAACAACTAGTCAGCAATTCTTGGCTTTCCCAATTGGTCTTTCTAAACCAATTTACCAACGTTGAAAACAAAGCCTAAACTAAACCACTTTTTAGTGTCACCAATCACCTTCAAAGCATTATACGAACTGTCACACAGTAACGTCCAATGAAAATCAGTTCGATTGGTTTTTCTCTACAACTCCAATAGTCCAAAGTCCTAAGACTCGAAAGTCCTAAAGACTGAAAAATCCGATGCCTGAAGGAAGACATTGAAAGTCTTTTAGTCTCTTGTCAATCAAACTCAAACAGCCAACCTCAAAACGACACATTTGCATTGAATTCCATCTCTACAATACTGTATATTTATAAAGCTCGTTGTCTGTATGTATGTTTGTTCGTTATAGACTCTTATATTTTCAATTCAATTGACTCAAAATTTAGAAAGCTGATACTTTTAATTCCCAGTTATAATTTGGTCTATTGATAATGTCAGATTTTATGTTAAAAAATTGCAAACTACAAGCAACTGCCGCATATCCTTAGTAAATCTTCTTTTCAAAACATTTGTAAATATTTTGTTGTTTACACTAGCGCTAGGAAGAGGATTTGTTGAATGAATTGAGAATGTGAGAATAAATTAATAAGGAGAACAGGGATTAATGTTTACAATTGCGTTGTTATACATATTTATATGAAGGCATTAACATTAAACTGTGTATATAGGATGTTTTTAAAAAATCTAGTCAAGTTTTAACGACAGATCTTACGCATCAAAACAAATAACCCATATGAACAAAAATCCGGAAATGCGTCCCTTCTGAGATAACAGGGTGAAGTGACGTAAATGCACAGGCCTATGATCTTATAAATGCCGTAGGTATGCAAATGATTTATTTTCGGACTCATGTTTATATTTACTTTTGTTTTAATGCGTAACATCTGTGGTTAAAATTTGACTAAATTGTTTAGAAACACCCTGTAAATTATATGAAAACACTACTAGTGAGACACTCATATTTATTTCCAGACAACGCCAGGAGTCTCGTTTAGTTTACTATCAAGTTTAATTATGAATTTAAATTATGATTTCACGTCAAAACATACAAACGAAATTCTTGTAAAAGCAGCAAAAAGTGTATTTATCAAACTTCGTAATAACAGAATTCCATAAAAAAAAAGTCCAATACTTAAACTTTTCACAACTTAATTTTAAAGAAATTTGAAAACAGTACAACATCAATTTTCTAATCTACAGTGTATTTTTCAATTGAAATAACATGCTTTAAAATTCGCTGCTAACTATCAATCGGAAGACAACAAAATGCAATTCAATCTTAAAATCAAGCCCGATAAACAAGCTACTGAGCTACAAATATTGGATTATCTTTCAATCTAACATCAAATACGTAATTAGAATTAAATCTCATTCACTGTTAATTTTAATTAATTTTAACTATAATCGTTTTATTTATAATTCTACGTCTACATACACAAAATAATTCTCAAAATCAATAGAAAAAATGTATGTTACAGGCAATGTAGTACAGTATATAATTCGGCATTGTATACATTGTATACAATGTAAATTTAGCATTGTATACAATGCCAAATTTGGTTTAAACGATGTATGAAATTAGTATTGGAATAGTTATGTTACAAAAAGAAATTTAGGTCAGGTTTAAATTAAGGCTTAAAATGTTTTTCTTAGAAAAAATGTTAACTAGCCTAAGGAGTTTTAATAATTCAGTACAAGACTGAATGCCCGTCAAAAATAACGGGAAACAATTGATTCAGTTCATGAAGATTGATTTAACTCCAACATTCGTTGGAGTTGGTGTTTTATGTGTTCACTTCATTTCATTAGTTTCTTCTTATATTTGTGTTAGCATGGTAATACATTTATTAAGTTGTGTTATGGTTACGGTTGTTTTTAGTTATCATGGCACGGAAAGAGGCACCGAAAGTGGAGACTTTTATATTTTAAGAGGTTAGGCATTGCAATATCAAATGCCTGTAACTATATAATTGCCTATATACATACATATAGACTATATAAATTGCCTGTAGCATATCTATCAAACTTCATAATAACGGTTATTTATCAAAAATATTTTTAATAAATTAACTTTTAACATCTTAAATTTTAAATTAATTTTAATTAACATTAATTAATTTTAATTAAGGTAATATTTCAATCTCCCCGTAAAAAGTGAGGTTTATTTTTACGTTCAAAACAACTGACATTCTTTCAAATCTTTAACTATCAGTCGTTGAAAGACAACAAAAATGCAATTTCATCCAGAAATCAAGCTCCAATAAACACGCTACTGGGTTTCATTTCTCTCATTTAAATTTCATCTCTACGCAATTATTCGAATTTCATACCACCATTTTTCTGACGTTTCAAATGAACTGTCTCGTTAATTGGTTTCAAACGTCAATTTCCTTTTCCCTCAAAAAAAAAAGAAAAAGGAACTCTTTCCGATTTTTAATTTACTTCTCTACAAATTCAAACAACCGACTCCATTTGACACTTAGTTGATGAATGCACTTTTACTAATACATAAAACTCCTTTATTATTTAATCACAATGTCTCCCAATGCTGTTATAAAGACGAAAACTTTCTCGTCAAACAATGCGTGTTTCAGTGTCAAAATCATCAACAACAACAACAACAACAAAATCGTACCTACAACAAACCCTGCAGCAGCAACGTCCAATAGTAATCATGTACAACGACGCTATTTTACTCACATCACTGCCTTTGACAGTGGAATTTCACTTCCGGAAATTAACTGCCACGCATAAAATTTCTAGCTAGGAAAGATGGAATAGTTTTCAAGTAGAAAATCCTATCTGGTTTGAAAATAGCAGCATTCCAATAACTTAACAAACATCTAAGTTTGATCAACAATGCACTCACAAAAAAAGAACGCCATGTTGTGTCAAATGGAATAACAAGTTGACGACAAATGTCAACTAACAAACTTCTTCTCAAATGAGGATTTCGGAACTTTTGAGAAGACGTTTGTTGGATACAAACGTCTTTGTTGGATATTTTTAATTACACAATATACGGTATGTAAATTTTTTAATTATACAGGGTGTTTTTTTTAAATGTGACAGGAGTATTTTGCATAGTATTCTAGATACGTCGATTATAGTCATATGACACATAATCAGAACATCTGGAGGCAGTGCTATTTTCATTGAACTTGAATTTAATTTTCACGAAAATCTTGTTGTTACATGGAATACTACGAGTCGTAGCAGCCAAGTCATATTTAGAATGCTGTAACCACGGACCCATTTAGTCAAAATCCAGTTTTGTTTTATTTATTTCCAACAATTCAACCAGAATAAAAATTGAATACAACAATAGAGTGAAAGTCACGATTCTGCTACAACAGCTTCTCTGCCAGTCACCCATACTATTCAGTGGAGTTATTTTAGTTCATAGTTGTTATGCATCTTTAAAATGGTATTAGGTTAACCATGCAGCAACTAAACCAACTCCACTGCATAGCATCAATGACTTGCAGAAAAGCTATTGTAGTAGCATTGTGCCTTTTACTCTATTTTGTTGTATCAATTTTTATTTTGGTTGGATTGTTGGAAACAAATAAAAGTGGATTCTGACTAAATAGGTTCGTGACTACAACTTTCTAAATATGACTTGGTAACAACGACTCATGATTTTCGATGTAACAATAAGATTTTTGTTAAAATTAATTTCAAGATCAGTGAAAATAGCACCATTGGATTGCCCCCAGATGTCATCATATGTCATATGACTATTATCAACGTATCTGCAATACTAAGCAAGATATTCTCCTGTCCCACTTGAGAAGAAGCACCCCGTATACTATAGTGCACAGACTTAAGTTTCTTTTCAACTCATTCTTTTGTAAGAAATTCAAGACTTTATTGGTACTGTTAAAAAAATTGACATTAGCAGGGTACCTCTTTATAGTACATCTGGGCATCAACTTTTGAAAGATCTCTTCTTTCTCAACTTTTGATTCAAAAGATTCACACGATCATAAAACTGTGCATGTTTATCTTAGTCTCAAAGCAGCCTTAGGCTTTTCAAACACTATACTATGTATACAGAAGCTTCATCGCCAATTGAAAATTACATATAATTTATAAATAAACCCTTTTACAAGTGAATAAACCCCTATACAGTGTGTTCATGAAAAGTTTAGTCAAATTTTAACCGCATATGTTATGAATCAAAACAAAGCACAAAGTCTATGTAAACGTGAGTCCAGAAATGTAACTCATACCTACAGCGATTATGAGACCATAGTCTTATGCATTTACTTGACTTTACCCTGTCAAAGGAAAACAATTTTCGGACCCATATTTATATGGATTGTTAGCTTTTGTTTTAATACGTAAAATTTGTGGTTAAATTTTGACTGGACTTTCATGAGCAACCAGTTTTCAGAAAAAAGTTCAAAACTAAAATTGAAAATAAGAATAAATTAACTAAACTAATTGAAATACCGAAAATTAGTTTTCAAGAGTTTCAAAAAAAAAAAAATTAATTAAATAAGAAAATTAAAGACAAAATTTAAAACCGAATTTAAATTTGAAAAAGTCAATGAAAAAAAGTATGAACGTAATTAAAGTGACAATAATTAAATCAAATCTTGCTTTAAAGACGAAAAACAAACTCAAATACTCCTCACGTGATGAACCATTGCACAGTGTTAGTCAAATGATGAAATGTATAAAAAATAAATCAAATCTAAAAAATAAATAAATATATTTAAAAGTACAAAAAAAGTACAGTATAATTAAAAAAGATTGGAAAAATTTCTATATAAAAAGCCAAGTTTAAATTAATCGTTTAATCCGAACTACAGTAATAAATTCAAGGATGTGGTCTAATATAATCACGTGTTGGAATTATTAAGGCCAAGTGTCACGACCAGTCACGTCTCTCCGACATCGGAACAGTCGTTTTTTGACGTCTGTGTAGCATGTGATCAATCAGCTTCATAGTTGATCAGTTGTGTCTCTGATAACCAATCACGAAGTAGTTTGATCTTATGGTATATACGGACGTTAGAAAAATGACCTCGGAGAGACCTGACTGATCGCGACATTTGGCTTTTAGACCTGGGGCCTGTAACTCATTACTTCAGCGATTTTCGGTGTGTGGAATGTCTTTGCATTATCGATTCTGCTAGTTACAGTTATCTTGCGGTTTCGTTGAAGGCCGATTCTTAATATACGCAGTTTGTAATTTTTATACGCTTTATATTAGCTTCACTTGTGAGTTTGTTAGTTTGTGAGTGAGTGAGTGAGCTGGGAATTGAAAGTATACTGCCATCTAGAGGTGTTTATGATAATATACAGTATAGTCCAATGTACCAAAAAATTGCATAAAGTGAGAACTACGTAAATCGAAAACCGAATAAGTCCAATGTAACAAAATTTGCATAAATCGAATCGAAAATTGAAGAACTCGAAAATGGTATTTTTCAAAACTCACCTAAATTCAAAGATCACATTGATCTAAATTCACATACTTTAAAGTTTGCATACGTAAATTGAAACTTACAGAACACGAAAAATGGAATTTTTCAAAACTCGGATAAATCGAATATCACGTTACTCAAATCAAAATTCGCATAAATCGGAACTTGCAGAACTCAAAACTCGCATAAATCAATTATCGAATTACTCAAAAATCGCATAAATCTATTCTTAAGCATTTTAATGTACTTGCTCATTAATAGAAGATTATTTTTTTTGATTTGATAATTCATCGAAATTCGAAAAACAAATGGTAAGTAATACCATTTGAATTGTCCGCTAGCAATGATTTGTAACTTTAAAACTTAAATAATATTTTCAACCATACATGGTAAAACAATAATCTACTATTTGGTAGACATAACAGTAAAGCATTGGCGTCACTAGGGTAGACGTCATCCAGTAACTCATGGTAACCCTTGATCAGTACCTTTGAAAACTTCAAGCTTCATGCGCTATTAGAAGGTCCAAGTTCAACACGTGTAACATCTCTTTGGCGACATCAGATATTTCTGCTGGGATGTTATTAAAGAAGCAAGTTTGCGGAAAACAATAAGAGTCCACTTAATTGCATCACGTGATTTAATCACTCAATTCACCATGAAGTGAATTTAGTTCCTAAAATAAACACTTTAGTTTTCCTGTATGACACAGTTCATTTTTGCTACAGCTTTTGAAGGCATAACACCACGCATAACTATACTCCATGTTCGCTAACTATGGACTGACATCTAACTAATGCGAGTGTAAAGAAAATAAAATATTACGTTATAGAATTTTGTAGGTATATACAGTACATTTAAGTTGGGGTCACAAAAATATTTTTGTGGTTATCAGTGGATGCAGAAATAGTTTATGAAAAACGAGTACATCAAAAATGCTTTTTAAGCATACTCTTTATAAACTGTCATATAGATCTACATATATTCTGTATGTACATATATAATGCAAAAAAACCATTTTTTTTATTTCGGCGAATTTAAATTTATGCGATCGGTAAGTAATATAATATTCGATTTCTGCGAGTTTTGAGTAATTCTATTTTTTTCTGCAATTTTTTATTCATTATTTATATATGCAAATTTTTTACATTAAACTTATGCGGTTTTTTATTTATACGAAGGATTTATGTGGTTCTCGTTTTATTCAATTTTTGGTACATTGGACTATCTTCTTACTACTACTGCTTCTCCGCCTCCTCACCAGCTATAGGAACATCACGTGATTCTTTTTTTCTGCACCTGGCACCTCGGTAGAAAGCAAGTTCTGGAAGCTTCCAGAAGCATCAATTGGACTTTTTTTTACAACCGCGTGCTTCCTCATCAGCGCCACCGTGTGTGAAAATTTTGAAATAAATACTTTAACTGTAACGAATATTGCGCAGCAATATGAGTTAAATATAATATAAATTAAATGTAAATATAAGTCAAAACCTTTCCGTCATTTTTGACGGGCTATTCACTAGTACATTATATTCGTATAAACGACGCTAGATGGAAAAATATGTTCAATTTCCAGCTCACTCACAAACTGGCTTACAAGTGAAGCTAATATAAACAATATAATGATAAACTGCTGAAACACTGCACAAAGGTTTTATAAACCGTTATTTTGGTGTCAACCCTCTGATGGTGTCACCCATACATAATTCACATTGGATTAACACAATATGGCTTTTAAACTTTCCGAAAGTGTTGCAAGTGAATTTTTTAAAAAAACAAGAAAATGTTATGGTGTATTTTGCGGTACGGTAATGCTCTTTCTAATATTCCCCAGCAATCTCTTATTTCATATTAAACCTCAACATTCTTACTCGAGTAGTTATTATATTTTCAAACTTCGTTCCATGGCGATTACAACAAATTTTCCAGTTTATTATAAACCTACCAAAACGTAAATTCATAATCACAAATAATACAAATTTCCCTCTTAAAACATAAATGCGTACTGTTTAAGCCCCACTTTAAAACAAAAATTGCTTTCGAACTTTAAAACTAAAGACTTACAATTTTATTATTCCAACCACATTCGCAATGCCAATATTAAACGTTAATTTTACAACGCTAATTAAATTGGAATTAAATACAGCATCAAACTCGTAAAACGTTGGAAACTCGTCCAATACTCTAAAGTTCGTTCGCTTCCCCTTTTTACTACCTTCACCCACCTATTTCCTTTAAATTTTCATTAAGTTTGTTTGTTTTTCTCGATTGCTAGAAAATTGAAACCAATTTGTTGTTCTCATCCTCCCTTTCATGATGATGATGATCGTTTATTTTCTCTTTCTTTTTTGTCTACTTCCAGAGAGACCTTGTTTATCAGCTAAAAGCCGAACTAGATCCGGATTACCAGGTAAGTAAAAAGGTCTCCTTTTGTGTACCGTACAGTCTAGCTCTTTTCATTCTAACAGCCGCTTAATTTCACTGAGTGCTTTCCCATAATGCAAAACGCCTCGAGCCTCTCGACTTGAGGTCGCCAAAACTAAGGATTACGCTTACACATTAGCCTATGTTGTTCACGTGACCAGAACTTCACTCGTCGACCCTTAACCAGTTGAAGCAGGTTCCTCCAACTTGAAAATAGCTAACGACCCCCATTTCTGATCTCGATTTTCATCTTCACCTCGCTGGTCCATTAGTAAATACATGCTTTAAGATGGAACATTAAAAATTAATCATCATCCCGAAAAAGGTGGCCGATCTTTTCTTCATGAAAGAAAAATTAGTAACAACGAAGACCAGGTTACGTTTACGATTCTTTTAACAACAGAATTGCATTAAAATCGTCATCGTTTAACGAAACAGCTGCCCCCTCGACTTTTACATATTCGAGAAGTCAAGATTTAGAGAAACAAACATTAAATCGGTTTGATTCGTTTAGGTATTTGATTCCACAAATAAAGAGTGTCGGTTTATTCTGGTTTTCATTACTGTCAGTAATTGAAGAGCTTATTTCCAAAACGTCTTATCTTCACTTTTGATCATTTTGTTTAGTTGAGAGGCTCTGAAAACTATCTGTGCATCGTTGATTCTAAATATTTTATTTTCAAGACTCAAAACTTATTATTTCCTACTGAACATCACTCTCAAAAACCACGTTCACATGCAAAGTCTATAGTCAGATGAATTTTAAAAACTGCTTTTTGAAAAATTATGTTTTATGGATTTAAGACGTTTTGGAAATAAGCTCTTCAGTTACTCATCTGGTAATATATATACAAGATTATTCAGAGGTGACACATCACAAAAATAACTACTTCGTAACTAAGTACTTAACAGATTTTCATTAAACTTAATAAAAGCTACTTTCTAAGTGTTTTTTCTGGGTAAACCGCACGCGCGTAGTTTTCGTGGGTTTCCGCTAGGAGGCAGTTATTCGCAAATGTACTAAATTAACTCAGCACATTTTATTTTTAATTTTTTATTTATTTACATTACGGATGTACACTTCATAGGAGTCATTACAGAGGACAAAATATGTAAAAATTAAGTGATTGAATTTTTTTTTATCAAAATCTCAAATGTGACGTTGATGACTTGTTAATGTGGTAACCACCACGGTCACCGATTTAACCCCCATTTCATTATTAACGAAGAGAAATTAATAATGTGTCAGCAATTGCGGTTATACTTGCAAATTTTGCTTGTCGGTATTTATCAAGGATAATGTAATGCTTTTACACTCCCACTCCCCACCACTAATATCTTTGAGGTTGTGGCACTGATAAACTATGACATAGACTACGTGTATGGGACAAAATGAAAAAACGTGTCGATGTCTGTCGCGTCAGCAATTGTGAATATATGAAACATTTATGACGTAGGTCTATCTAAAAAAAATGGAGAGTGTAGCTTTCATTCAGTTTAATACATTAAAAGATCTGTTAAGTAGTTACGGACTGGTGAATTTTTGTAATTATGAATAAATCTGTATTTACCAATACAGTAAAACTTCTATATTCATCATTAATCAGTTCTAGAAAACTGACGAATACAAAATCAATTTTATGAATCCACTCGTCTTGTTAGTCAAGACTTGCTGTCAGCACTCTATAACACGTTTAGTTCACTTTTTGAGTATTTTATGATATTGTTCTTAAAAACATTGAAAAATTTTTTTGAAAATGTGGCGATTGATATCGATGCAATAACAATGTTTATATAGAGTTTAACATCGATACTGACGTCATGCAAGAATTTTAGTTTTATTAATACATTAAAGGTTAGCTATGTGTGTTACACCAATGCATAGCTGGGAAGCCCACCTTTAAGAAAGCAATGTTAAAGCTTACACTGCATAAAGCGACGTTTAATTAAAAGTGGCGCCATATGGCGCTTTGAAATTCAACTAATTTTAACGCCAACATATGGTGTCAAAAGAAGACGAGAGGAAAAAACCCACTTATTTTTCGAAAATCTGCGCAGTATCTTTATTATAGAATAATCTTTACAAAAATTTTGCTTTAAAAATATAGCTTTTAAAAATAGTTTGGCCATAATTCAACCATGAGACTTTTTAAAAATATTTCGATTGTTTTTATATCAAAATGGTCTCATTTGAACAATAC
>JAQIWH010004474.1:0-16915 GCA_034695005.1 Cryptops parisi | reverse complement strand
TAAAAAATATCGAATAAAAGTCTTGAATCCCAAAATAGGGGCCTCACAATTTAACATAGCTTAGGGCCTCACCACATATCCGGCCTGAGACACTTCTCGAAATATATTAAAATTAATTAATAAAACAACAAACAGTTTAACGTTCATGACTCACAGCCAAACAAAATACCTTTGACCGAAAAAAACAAACAAACAAACAAGAAAACAAAAAAAAAATATTATCAAAAATTCCAAAAATCCAGTTCTCTTTGTTCTCAAAGATGGTTATAGAATGTTGGACTTATTTTCTAATTTGAATAGGAGGGCATGTCATTCCGTCGAGAAAAGATATTATGACAATAACGATTAGTATTCAATTGTTCGGTAGACTACTAATAGCAAATAATTTAAATTTATTAAATTAATTAAAAATGTTGATTGCGTTGAAATATAGAAATTTGAAAATAATTTTTATATTTTTTGATGAAGAGAGAGGTCATCAATCATCACTACTGTAAATGAGACGGAGAAATTCTTTTACTTTGCGGTACCATATTAAACCGACTCATAGTAAAAAATTTCATCTTTATTTTTTACCTTTATCAGAAATTAATACAAATCTACTCCACAAACTCATATCACATCGACATGAGTTCAAGTTTAGAAAAAAACAGTCATGAGACATAATTAACATTTGAACTTGATCTGTTATCCCTCTCCACTATCTATTGTAGCCCAAGTTCACGAGATAGCAACACGTCAACGCATTGACCTTCTTAAGTGAATTATAATACGATTAGGCAGATAGGGACTTCATTCTCATCATTTTCAATGAAAATTTTTAAAAACGTAACGTAAAAGTCTGGATGAGAAAGTTGACCATCTTTGATCTAATTATAATTATCACTAAAAGGGATCTCACAAGTCTGGATCACAGAAAAGATTTATTGAATATCACTAAAAGTAACGTGGCAAATAAGTATGTTGAAATAGATTAAAATTTATAATGATATCCGTATACCTTGAATTGATGTATAAAATTTTAATGATTCCTTTACACTTGTATACTTTTTTTCCAGTTATTAGCTACGAAAATATTATTGACTCAAATCATGTCACCCACCTATAGGTTTTACTTTACATTATTTAAAGTACTGTAACTATTCTGTTCTGCTATGTTTAACTAGACATAGTGCCCAAATTCGTACAGAAAACAAGGTGGTGTGAAGACCTTGGTGAATGAGGTACTGTAATTGATACTTTCTGTATATGCACCTATTGAAAGAATGTGAAGTTGTGTTAAAAATCTCTTTCATAAAATCGAAATGTGTTTATTGAAAACCAGTTTCATTTTTAACAAAACATTTTTAACTACAATATTATACGGGTTACCAAAAAATCATAAAAAATAATTAATATACCGTAATTGAAAGATTGAGTTTCATAGTTATAAGTATGGTGAAATGTTTATAAAAATCAATGAATGCCATATATAGTTAAAAAACTTTTTAAACTAGTAAATAGCCCGTCAGTAATGACGGAGAAGCATTTTGTTTTCAATGTGTAATTTATTGATTTAACTCATGTCATTATTGATTTAACTCATGTTTCTTCGAAACATTCGTTATAATTATTTTTTTAGTTCATGTTGCTTAGCAGCATGAACTAAAAAAATGTGGTAAACCTCACCTGTGGTAAAGTTAGTTATTTTTTGTTTTAGCTCATGTTAATTTGCAACATTTGATAGACACATTTTACGAACGTGTTTTACTTGGGACCTTTTTTTAACAATCCAATCTTTCAACAACATTTAAACATTTACAACGTTTATGAGGGTGCTTACGCGGTCATTTCATTAAGTACCACTAAACTATGGAAGCCATAGCATAGGATTATATTATTACATTGTAAAGATATCGAATTTTGCTATCATGCAATAGTTTTAGTTTTCGTCTGGCTGAAGTGTTTCGTAAGAAATCGCTCATTGAAAATTGAGAATCTCTCAGTTTTTTTTGGTTCACCCTGTAAATGTTAAGTTAGAAGGGATTAACGGATGTTTATAATAAATATGGTATTCGATTTTTTTGATTTACGATTATTTATTATTTTCGAATCTTTCAATTTTCGATTTTTTTTTCGATTCTTCACTATTATGAAAAGTTTGGCCATCCAGTAAACAACCAGCCCCCCAGGGACTCAGCGACCTACCCTTGCGAAACATTGAAGTAGATATTGCTATAATATAAAATTGAAAAATGTAAGAAAATGATAGGACATCAATAGATAGGAAAACACTGTAAGATGAGTGTTTTATTTCATTTTATTTAAACTATATACATAAAATCGGTATGAATATATTTTAAAACATGAAAGAAACGTAAACACAATTAACAGGTAGGTACTTAGAGTTTAACGAGAGCACCGACTTGCTTTTATAGCTGTCACTTGGCCCTCAGACTTTATTAAATTAGAAGTACAAAAATAATAATGAGATGGAGATGATAAACACGGAATAGAGTTTTATGATGCAGAAGAAACGGGAGAACCTCGAGAAAATTTGCCCCCGTAGTGTCAAACCCCGAACTGAATCCATATGACACAAGTGGGAGGCGAACCCGTGCCACTGCCGCCAGAGGTGAACGCTCTGACCACCAGGCCACCACCGGGCCTAACAAATAGCACCAAACATAACCAAAATTAACCGTTGGAGTATACAATACGTTTAAAAAGTGAACTTTTTAAACGTCAACAAAGATCATTTCGTAATTTATATCATAATTTATGTGGTTAAATTTGATATAAATAATGGTTAACATTCTGGATGAAAAATTAGATTTTTATTGATAAGCATTTGAATAAAATGAATTCGATACGCTGCACGTGTGTGATTACCTAACAATGTGATCTAAAACAAAAAATTGCATGATAAAAATTAGTATCGTGATACGTTTTTATTAACTAAAAATAGCAGACACTTAACTCGTCACTTCGTGGAATTGATTCAGTGATACATTGCTTAGAATGAGCGACCCAAATGATAGATCTTAAACAATAAAAATTGTTAATACAATGCAGCAAGAGTTATGCCAACGCGCAATCAACAATACTAAGTTTATTAAAACATCAAAGCACGAGTTATGAATATTGTTATACGAGTGCTCATCAACATTAAGTTTCTGGAAAAATCGACGCACGAGTTATAAGCATCGTTACTACGTTTCTCGACATGTTACGAAAATTATTTAAAATACATACATGGGCGTAGCTAGGGTGAAGCATAAGGGTGCACCCCTAAATTTTGGCGAGGTGAAATCTAAATATCATGAAAATCATCAAATTAAAGAAATATAATAATTTTGTTTCTATTCGAACAAAATCCATTTTGTTCGAATAGAAAAAAAACCAAAATGATACAGACACACATCATGTAGGCCTATGTTAAAGTAAAAGTACACCTTTTAATCATTTTTCTCATACTCGTCTAATGCATGTAAATACTTTTTGGAACATATGATCAACTTCTCAAAACCCCTTACTGACGATTTCGCTCTAGTTTTCGTGTAACCATTTCAGGACCACCATTTCACAGTCTCATTAGTTTAGAATTTTTGTCCTTCAATTTTGTTTGGTAGTTACCGAAAAGATAGTTATCCACGTCCTGCAACCACTTGTTCGATAAAATGGCAAACAAAAATTAAAAGGCAACGATTCCAAATCAATGATACTGTGAAAATGGTAGTTCTGAAATGGTTACACAAAACTGGTGCGAATTCGTCAGTACGAGGGCATCGAGAAGTTGATCACATGTTATAAGTGTTTACAGTGAATGAATATACAGTTTATGTGAATGAATTAAGGGTGTATCTTCATATTAACATACATAATGTTCGTCTATATCATTTTGGATAAAGACTTTTTTTATTCACGAGTAAACCTTATATTTGATACACCCCTCTTATTAGTCAAAATTTATTTATGTCGTTAGTTCTAACTGAACGGATAAGAGATTATTATTTTAAGAGAAAGTCTGTTCTTTCTACTCACCTTGTTTATCGTTTAGACATAATTTAGTATGTACACCCTTGATGCGGTTACCATTACCAAGGATAAACATTTCACCAGCATCTGTTCCTGCACTGGCCAAGTAGATCGTAGTTCCTAAAAAACAGGAGAAATACTTTTCCACCAGTCTGGGAATGATGGGCACGATGTATCGGAAAAATAAAGCCAAAACTTTGATTAACGCTTTGACACTGTCGCTGTTTAGTATGACCATAAGTTTGTCTTTGACCGATCCGTTGGGTATGAGTGAAAGTTGAACAGAACAGAGTTCAACAGGATAATAAAACTAATTATTGTCGAGTCGAGGCTGTTCTGCGTTGGATCTTCTTAACGAATGAGTGTTGCTAATGTACATCGTAGATATTTGTAACGTAAGAAGAACTTTCTCAAAGCACCAACAAAAAGACACTGTGTAACTGAGAAAAAATGGTCGTATTCTTAATTCGTTTGATTGTACGCAAGGTGAATTCAAATAACGCGATATTGACTCTCTTACTTAGTAGGGCTTTGTCTGCAAATAAGTTGAATTTCTTGGTCGATAACAATACCACGATGTATGGAAAGTAAGGAAAACTTTGCACGTAAGTCTATACTTGGTTCCAGAGAGGTTCAGGTTCAGTTCCAGAGTTTAGGTTCCGGTGACATCAGTCAGACATTGCACGCATTAAAGCTTGATTGAGAGAATAATCACATCTTTATATTTGTAAAATTGTCAATTTTACACTTTTAAGGAGTAAATCAATACAAATATTAAAATTAAATTCCATGTAAAATGTGAAGTTTTAACTTAACTTTGAAATGTATTAAAAAATTAGTGCAGTTTAAATGATTACAGAGAATGGGGAGTGTTCTAATAGAGGTCGGAAGACAATTCCAGTACTGTAGGGAAAACGGTTAGTTGCATATTTTGAGGTAGATGAATAGTTAATCGTGAATTGATATTGTGAACTAGTAGAAGTAAAAAATTGTTGAAAAATCGTTGAAAAATCAACGATCAATATAGACTCGATATATTATAGTATGAGTTTAGCAGGGTCGTGATTGTTGAACTTGCAAAACTTCATTCTTTGTTGTAAATTGCTATACAGTACCGTACTTGAATAACATTGGATTTTTAAATCGCATGGATTTTATTTTACATTTTAAATTCAAAATACCATACGGTGTCTAAAATGTATGCCATACTCATGCGCACATGAAAATGTACGCTGTAATAAAAGTGTACGCCACCTAACAAAATAACAATAACGAGATAGTGCAGTGCAAATTCCACGTTAATTTTAAAACAACATTTTATTTATTTATTCATTCATTCATTCATTCGTTGTTGCAACCATTGTTTAAACTTTTAATTTACTCACTTACCGATAGAAGCGCCGCAGTTGTCTTTCGGATTTCCAGCTTGTCGCATCCTTCTCCTTCTGCTGTCACTGTTCAGTCGCCAAAGGTTTCATGCACCCCTTCAGGGTACGATCCATCACCCTTTCAATTTTCAGCTTCGTAGACCTTACGGTTTCTCCGCAAATATAAAAAATACACACGACAATTAATAGTAAAAATGTTTCACTAATATAATTGTCGCATATCTCCTGATGACAATTTCGGATCGCCAATGGGCTGGGGCATGGGGTGTCATATAATTGCCTACCAAGTTTCAGTTTCCTAGGCCTAGCGGCTTTCGCGTAATCTTTACCATGACAGAAAATCACACTTGACTTTAATATACCGTATATATAGTTAAGTATTGTCTTTTTTGTTGGTTTTTTCTGTTTTTATAATATTGTTCACTGTGATGATTTCCACTTTTTATATGAATGTAAATTTTTTGTCTTTCAGGTCTAATTTGTATTGTC
This sequence comes from Cryptops parisi, assembly GCA_034695005.1. Lineage (NCBI taxonomy): Eukaryota > Metazoa > Arthropoda > Chilopoda > Scolopendromorpha > Cryptopidae > Cryptops > Cryptops parisi. The sequence goes on along the minus strand of JAQIWH010004474.1, from coordinate 11,021 downwards.
CTCTTATCCAACTTTGGATGCTGTCTTGAAATATAATAAATAAATAAAGTACATAGATTGTAATTCTTCAAAATAGCATGAATTTCGATCCCACAGCCCTTCACTTACCAGCCAATCGCTCTACGCCGAAGCAAACTTAGCGCATTGAAAAACAAGCTTTTAAAACACATGTCATTGCAATACATCTGTGACGTCATCTATGACGTCAATATAGTTAGTCAGTTTAATGAGTTTTGCAGAAAATATTTTGACGTTGTCCCATAGACTATCACGATCGTGCTATATTTAAAATTTGAAGGTTCTATCTGTTACCATTGCAAAGTAATTTGCGAACAGAATTTCACATCCGAAGTCTGCCAAAGAAGAGATCCGTTTCGCTCCGCTCTGACAATACACAACTAAAATATTAATAAATACTCTTCTTATCATTCTATTATTGCACTAAGGAAAACCTGGCTGCATAATGATATCATTTTTAGTTCTTAAGATCTTAACATACGCTATTACGTTTACAGATCTGCATACTCGTTCCAATTCAATTTGCCTAATATGCATCTGTATGCTATTAGGGTAACACGCCTATTGGGAGTAAGTGATCACGGTTATCTTTATAACCTAGTGTGTGTGTGCATTATCTGCACACATGCCTCATGCATTATCTATGCGAACATCTCATTCTTTGGATGCTTGCAGAAATCCGGTTCGTGATGAATCCATCCGGTTTGCAGAAGGGTTGCATGTCAAAACGCCGCAGTCAATGCCGCATAGTAAAAAAAAAAACTGCATTGACAAAAAAACAAATAAAAACTCAATGATCCAGTGTCAACACGTTGCAGTGTCAAAACGCCGCAAAAATGTTATTCCGTGCAAAAAGTTTATTCAGTCGGTTCTTGGTGGCTAATCTTCACATTTTTTGTATTTTCTTGTGCTAATGTATAGGGGCCGAATAATAACTACGAAAGTATGAGTTATAATATTTGTTTATTTCAAACTGTTTGTACGAAAATAAACCAAGATTTGATATTTGTTTATCAAAATGTTTATAAAGCTTAGATTTCCCTACCCTGAGCTAAAGATCTCTGACCTGAGCTACACCACTGAAACAGGTAAGCAAAAACTAAAAAAACAAAAATAATTGTGGTGTTTATATTCATAGCCAAAAAATAGTCGGTTTTTATTTTTTGTTTTCTTCAGTTTGTTCATTTATTGTTTTTAGTCACCTGTTTCAGTAATCAAATTTTTTATTGCAATCTTTATATATTTCCTTCACCTTTTGCATGCAAGGACAACTGATTAAAGAGAATATGGTTGAACCTTGAAGGCTCAAATTGTATCCAATGTCTTTAAGGTAGTTCAGGAATTTTTTTTATCCATATTCTGCAGTGCAGCAATTATTCGGATATTGCTTGTCACATTTTTGTACATCGTTCGTGACGATGGTGCAGAGCTTCCAGTCATAGCCTATATTATTCAGTTTTCAGTTCATAAATGCTCTGGTCGTTTAGAGCCTCATCCAATTGTCAGATGGAAAGCGCTAATCAGAGAACTATGAAATGTTTGCGGCTTTTTGACAAGGAGACGTTTTGTCAATGATTGGAACGCTCTCCCATCTGAGATACGTTGTACTATTTACGAATAATCAAGATTTCGCTGCATTAATAACTGATTTCATTTCAATAAGCGCATGACTAACATATCGTAAAGACTCATTTTTTGGAGTCATCTTTGCTTGTATCCCAATTTTTTGTCTGAATGCATTAAGTTTATTATTAATGTGATTTTTTTACGATGAGGCATTTTGACTGCGGCTTTTTTTTTTTTTACTGCGGCGTTTTTCCCGCGGCCTTATGACATGATACCTTACTTAAGGCTTTTACTTCCGCTATTAAGTAGTTTGTTTTGATAAGCTTCTCCATTACAATCACTGCTTTGTGCTAGTATGTATGGACGATTTAATGAATTGGGTAGGATTCAGATACATATCCTGGTATGCGATAACCAGTCTTTCGACGATCCTAGTGGCTGGCTGAGAGTCCAGCTCTAAGATGGTTACCCCCGGGTTTGTTTCTCCACGACAGGCTCATTGAGCGTGCCGCCGCTCTCGCAATGGACAAATAGCATGATTACTCGTCTCTTTGTTTGTTTTTTATTGAAGTTATCAAACCAATATATACACGTACATCAAATAACGAATTAGATATATGATCGTATCGTACAGATTTTTGTCGAATTCCTGTAAAATCTTTTTGTCAGAGACAGTACTAGTTGATGCATATTTGCGGAGCCTGTAGCGTAAGGCATTCCATGCAAAATATGAACTATAAGCAAATCTTTGTTTTACAGAAAATTGACTTTCATTTACAAAATGAAATTTGTGACTATTTTTATTATGCTATTTTCTTACTACCTTCTCCTTTACTATACACGTCTGTCAAATGGTCGTTTGATCCTCCAACTGCTGCATATACTGCTGCATAATACCTTTCTCTTCCTTCCTTCAGCCCGACTCGATAACTCACACTATGAAAACTATCAGAATATAGATTTATCGTGACCGTTTCTTTTTTTTTTCTAGATTGTTGTATCTCGGGGTCAAACGATGGCATAATTTTTGTCAAATAGTAATTCAACCTTATCCGTGTTTTTTTTTCTTTTTATAGTTTGTATCTAGTATATTTTATAGACGTAATGTCTCTATGAGATGTAAGCAACCAATAGATAAATGTCCATATACACTATAGATTTTCTTATCCATTATTAGTGTCTATATAAATGTGGATATATTAACACATATTTATATTCATTACCTGTGCTATTTAACAAATTCTGTCTGCTGACATGATTTGGCGATTGCATAGATAGAAAAAAAATGCCTAAGTTACAATTACATTAAGTACAAATACATTGTTGTATAACTCGTAACTAACTTTATGAATCCCATTCAGTCTGAAAAATTACTAACAAAAACCAAACCCCTACAGAATTACACACTACCAAAAAAAACAAAAAATAAAGTCAAATCAAAAGTGAGATGTATCACCACCCATCTTCAAATAATTTATTTCTCACTAATGTAAAAATTTTTTTTAGCGTTCTCTTATATCACTCGAATGTAACTGATTCCATAGCATAGCAGTACCCCGGTATAACATTATACTGGACTCTGTACAAAGCAGTCCTTGTACATTATATATATTGTATAACCCGAAAACTTTGTAAATGTTTTATTCATGTTCTAATGTTTCAAAAGGATCGATTGATTGCATACTAAAAATAAGTAACAATTATAATCAATAGAAGCTGTAAACCGAATAGCAGTGAAAAATAGAAATAAAAATAATGACAAAACACACATAACATTATTATAATACATATAAACGTTTTACGTTTGAATTGATAGTTAATGGTAGCTAACAATACAAGCTCATATTACGTTTTACAAAACTTATAAAAACGTTGAAATTTGATTTACTGAATCTGAATGATTACGTAAACAGTATAAGAGAAAAATTATTGGATTTCTTTATCCAGTTCTTGGAGTTCATCTTCCATGTCTTGAAGAAACAGAGTAGCTTCATCATCATCATTTAAGAGTACAGGAGAAATGTCTAACGACATGAACACAGTGTCAGCTCGGGTTAGCGCGGCTACTCCAAAACCTGACAAAAATATAAATAGAACAATATAAAGTACCTACTTAACCATAATATCAATGTTTGTTAAAATCGATTTATATTATTAAACTGGCTTATAACCCTTTGAAAAATCAATGGAGCAAACGAATGAGAGTTTGCTAATGCAATCGTTCAGCAAAATTTAAAACATAAATTTTTTAAACGTAAATTATTCAATCATGTATTGTACGGAACATAATTATTATTTTTGTTATTTTTTCTCCTTCTAGTTGTACTTTATCCCCTCGGGATGTGAAATTTGTAAATAAAAATAAAACACATAAAACAATTCATCATTAACTATGTAATCATATGCCAACATCCACAAATCTAAGGGCTCTGCAGGTCAGGTCAATAGATAGTTCATGTAGCCTATGTTTAAGTTATTCCAACGATTGAAATTCGGTTTGTAAATCCTTAAAACAGCGATTATAGTAAAACAAGATTACGTACATAAAAACTCCGTTTTTCAAGCACAACCTTTTATTCGAATAGCGTTGTTCTTTATTTGGTGCACTCCAGTGAAGTGACTCAGTATTTTATTTTCAGGTTTCAGTATTCAATCGCAGACTATATTTGAGGGTTCAATGTTTTTGTATTTTACCAACAGTAAGCGCTAACAGTTTTTTGTGATCTCGGTAACTGATTGTATGCTAACCCAAATTGAAAGTTTTGAAAAAAGCGGATCGGAGCGTAAGCAACATCTTACCAGGTAAAACCGATCTTTACATATTGTAAAGATCGTAATTAACACGACCTGGATGTCTCCAAATTTGACAGATCAAATTATCACGCAGGATTAATTAGTATACCAAGTTTCAAGTGTCACCAAATTTCAAGTGTTTACGATACTGGAAACATAGGTAAAAACGATGTTGGAAAAATGAAACATGTTGAAACATTTTTCACGACCGATCAAGTTAAATAAAAAGTTGTAATAAAAAATTTAAACAAAAACAGAATGTTTTTTTAAAAAAGAAAGAACAGTGACAAAAGAGACCACATTTGTCGTTTCAAGAATTGGAAAGTACCGTACATTACTGGTGTTGCAATTCATGCATCGTGAAAGTTTACTTATGACAAAACGATGGTACCAGCGATACATGTATACTTTTTACAACTTTTTTTATTTGTATTTTAAACTGTTGTATCATTTTGTTGATATTTTGATTGTCAGTGTTTGGACCTAGACCTTGACCCTTTTCTCGCTACAGAATTTATCACAACGGCTATTATATAGTAAGATTGTAGCTGAACTAATCAGAAATTTCGACTTTAAGAGCTAATTTGTCCTTCCTACTCACCTTGATTTGCATTTAGGCTTGATTTGACTTTTACACCCTTGAGTCGGTTACCATTTCCGAAGATGGAAACATCACCAGCATCTGATCCTGCACTGGCCAAGTAGATGGTAGTTGCTAAGGTATTGGCGAAATATTTACCAACCGGTCTGGGAACAAAGGGCACGATGTATCGGAAAAAAAGAGCCACGACTTTGATTAACCCTTTGTTGTAGACACTGTCACTCTTTTGTATGGCCATAAGCCTGTCTTTGGCTGATCCATTGGGTATGAGTGGAAGTTCAACAGGATAATAAAAATAATTATTGTCAAGTTGAAGCTGTCCTGCGTTGGATTTTCTTAACGAATGAGAGTTGCTAATATAGACTGTGGGTGGAACAGAGTAGTTGTAGCGTAAGAAGAATTTTCTCAAAGCACCAACAAGAAGACACTGGATAACAAAGAGAAAACGAGTTTTGGTCGCATTCTTAATACGTTTAATTGTACGCAGGGGAAATTTAGATGACACGACATTTACTCTCCTACTTAGTAGGTCTTTGTTTGCAAAGAAGTTGAATTTGTGGCTGAGCATCGATACCACGATGTATGGAAAGTACGGAAAGCATTGCATGTAGGTCCACACTTGGTACCAGAGAGGTTCAGGCGGTTGTTTAGGTTCCGGAGACACCACATGTTTGTCACACATTGCACTCATACAGGCTTGATTGAGAGAATAACCATCACCTAATTCGTGACGAAACGTAAATACGATGGTGTAGGTAGGAAATTCTTTGGTATATCCAGATTTGGTGACACTGTGTGGAATCACAAAGAAACGCCAAGGAGACTTCTTGGGAGTGAAAGGAATTTCGTGGATCGTTTGAACTATTTTTCGACGCTCGCTTTCGGTCGTAAAGTGGTATTCAGGAGACAAAATAACATGTTCGTTTATGTCGAAGTTTTTCTCTTTCACCCAAAACCCATAGCCGTAACGGAATTCCACATAACATTTCAGGCGGTGGTGAACATTTGCAAATTTGTCAAGATAGGCTTTTTTGATTCGTGATAGGTCCATTTCTCCAGAACATTCCATCATGGCAAGAAGACTGGTTTGGGCTGGGTTTTCGGAAAAGGCCCACCAGTTGTTCATACCTTCTACCATATCAACATCTCCTACCTCATGTTTGATTAGCTGGACGGCTATTAATTTCATGATAATGAACACCAATAATACAACAGGGGCTACGACTACAAGAGCTACTTGAGCTAAGATTAGAGCTACATATTTGCCTAGAACCATTACAAGTTGGAACAACCTATTCCTCTGTTTGGTTTTCATGATGATGTTCTGGCAAAATAAGACTGTGTACTTAGTGAGTTGCACGGACTGAATGTAGTTAAAATACAGAAATGAAACTTTAATAAATCTACTTTTCTATCTTGCCACATATTATTGCACAAAAAGTTTTCGATAACAATCTACTTGTATGGCATTTAGGAACAGGCATTTCCGTACGTTTTCAATAGCGTCTAATCTTTTTATAATCTAATCATTTGCATTTCTCTACTCTCATTAACATAGTGACTTGTAACATACAAATATGCTACCAATAAATTAAAAATCAAAAGCCCTTGACCCACTGATCAAAGATGACGACGTTTTGGTTTTTTAGTCGGTATCTTACTTGTAGGTGGTACTTTCTAATCTAGTAAGAAGTGTTTAATTTATTTCAATGCTTTAAAATATATTGCCTGCAAGCGAAGACCAATTACAACATTTCACCAATTACAACATTTTGGGTCAGCGTGGCTACTCCAAGACCTGACAAAAATATAAATAAAACAATATAAAGAACCTACTTGACCATATATAAATATTTGTTAAAATCGATTTATATTATTAAACTAATTTATAATACTTTGAAAAATCAACAGAGCAAACGCAGTAGAGTTTGCCAATACTACCGTTCAGCAAAACTTAAAACATTTAAAACATTTCATCATTCACTATTTAAAAATGAAATAGCCAACTTACTGCAAAAAACAAAGTTGCGTGGTGAATGTTTATTGTTGTGAGCAGGTCCGTCCTTAGAAGAGTGTGAACGTGAGCGGCCGTCCAGATCCCTGCAAATCTAAGTGTCCCGCACAAAATTTAAGGGCTCCGCAGGTCAGGTCAATAGATAGTTCACGTAGCCTATGTTTATGTTATTATGAGTATTGGAATTCGGTTTATAGATCCTTAAAACAACAATTGTAGTAAAGATTTTTTAAATAAAAATAGATTTTTCTTCCATCATGGCAAGAAGACTGGTTTGTGCTGGGTTCTCGGAAAAGACCCACTAGTTCATACGTTCTACCTTATCCACATCCCTTAGCTCGTATTCAATCAGCATAGTGGCTACTAATTTTATAATAATGAACACTGATAACGCAACAGGCGCTACGTACGACTACAACAACTACTTGAGCTAAGATTAGAACCACATATTTTCCTAGACGTAGTTAAAGACAAATGTAGTTAAAAACAGAAGTAAAGCTTTTAGGAATATATTTTTCTATTTTGTTGGTACTTTACAAAAGTATTGCGATGGTAATCGTTGTATATGGGACCATTCATTTTCATACGTTTTCAATAGCTTGTAATCTTTATAATCTAGTACTGTACAAGTGTTTCATTAACTAGTAGTTTTGTGAACAGTAGAACTCACTCGTTATCTTTCAAAGTTAAATAAGAGCTTTACAAAACAAGTAAAAAAAATATAAAATGAATAAAGTTTTTGTGATTAGTCTAGACTAGATACTGGTCTGATTTGGAACGTTGAATAAAGCTTTATGAACTTGGTATGTCTAGTAATGACGAGTTTTTCAAGAAGTTGGTGTTTTTTTTTATTTTAGAAGTTTTCAGGAGGTTGTCAGGAGTCAGGAGGTTGTCAGGTTGTCAGGAGGTTTTCAGAAGTTGTCAATTCGAAACGTTGAAGTTTGGTAATGTTCCACGAATTATATCTTCTTATGAACTAGGTCACTAACTTTATTTCCTAGTCATTCTACAATCTTCCCATCATTCTATTATTTCAATAATTGAAACCTTGCTGAATAGTGATATCATTTTTTAGTTCATTAACAATCGGTATCACTTTTATGGCGATCTGCATACGTATATCAATTTATTTACCTAATAGGCATCTGTATGCTATCAGGGATACCACGCCTATTGAAAGTGTATGAAAGTGTATGTGTTCGGTTACCTTTATAATTTACTGCATGGCCTGATGCATTATCTATGCGTATATCTCATCCTTTATGAATGCTTCCAGGAATCCCATTTGTGATGAAGATGAATCCATATTGTTTACAGAAGGTTGTCACTCCCACCACATACGTAGTTTGTTTCAAGAAGATTCTCTATTACAATCATTGTTATGTGCCAATATTTATGTATGGTGATGAATGATAATTAATTGCTGGTTAATTAATAAGGATTGGGTAAGGATTTAGATACATATCCTGGTACCGGTAGTAATATTTTAGCGAACGCTTTTCACAACAATACAACGTATTTTCAGTAGAATCCATGGCTATCACAAAGACTGAATCACTCTTTCTTTGCAGCCTTGTTTCGCGATTTCTGGACTGGGCTGACTATTTGAATTAATTGCAAGCCATTCGGGACATTTTTTCTTGCCATCGGCTCGTTTTTTAATTAATTGCACACTTCATAACTATGCCTTTTGCTAAGTATTGAAGTAATATTTGAGTAATATTGTATGAACTTCTAAGTAAAATATTATTTTCTGCGTCCTACACTGTTTAAATTGATACTGAATCTTGTCAGCAGTTGTTAGGTATTGATCAGTTGATCTAATTAACACACACTGTAAAACTAAGTGCATTTGTCGGCGCTATATGACACACCTCCGAGTAACAGGTACATTTGTTTATTAAACCTATTTTAACATACTCAGCGTCGAAAATTGTGGATCTTTTTATAGTTATTTTAGGTAGGTTCCCGATGACGTACAGAACTTAAATTCTGAGCATAAATTGATAGTTTTACTTGTAGTTGTATCAAAACGAGCTCTAAGTCTTGTCAATTTCAAGATCCTATCACAAAAATAGTTCTTTTGTCCTCAAAGTGTTGCTGACGATATACCTAAATCTTTGCCACTAAACTGTTGTTGTACACAAGGATACATGAATTTTATAAGTTAGTTTAGGGGTTCCCACACTTTTCGGGACCGTGACTCAACTTTTTAAAGTGGCTAACATTGGACTGGATTCATCTAGTGTAGGTTGTGAAAATGAGAAAAAGCTAAAAAGGTTATTTATTAATACACTTGACTACAACTAAGCAAATCAACGAAATATAAATTACCATTTTATTTGTCACTTTTTGCGACCCACCAGTGGATTCTGACTCAACGCACACTTTGGAAAGCTCTGATTTGGTTTACTGCTTACTTACAGCTTATGGAAGCAATCATCCTTTGTTTGGAGTGTAAAACATATCTATACCAGCCAAATAAACACTTAAAAACATTTCAGTCAAAACATTTTTCCACGTGTTGGTTTCAGGAATTATGTGATTGTAAAAGAGGTAATCAAAAGTCGCAGTTTTTCAATTATTTGTTTACAAATCCTTAAAAACGTTATATTTATCTAAAATAAGTCGAATATATATTCGACCAATGTCGAATATATCCTGTAGCTGAACGACCAACACGAATGCTAAGAACATCATCTCGGGATTGACACGACGAAGAGACTGGCTGGTGTTTTTTGTTTTTGTGTTCTTGTATGTGTTTTCCCTCAAAAAAGCCTTTTTGGATAGCAAAACGTTGTTTTCATCAACATTTACCCAGTCAGTAAAGGTAGAAGTTTATTGAAACTTTTTTGTCTCTTATTTAGTTTTTAATTATCCTATTCAGGGTTTAATATTTAACGACAAAAAGAGTTGGAAATTGTTGCTTTGACTAAATTCACAAAAGTGAATTTGTCCTATAAAAAGTTCGTGTCGCTAGAGCGTTCCGTTTCGGCGTTAATAAATGTGAGGGACGCAAAAACACACATATACAAATAAATTTACCAGTTATCACTACCGGTATGTAACAATAAAAAAAACATACATTTTTTTCAGGTAATAAGTGTTATTTTGTAACTACAAGTAGCCTCGTGCCACGCACGGTTTTAATCAAAATCAGATTTGAATTATTGAAGATTTCGTCGTTTTATTAAAATGTCGCTAGGTGTCAACGGTGCATTAACACGCGTTGTAAAAGCGAGCAGCAACCAAGCAATAAGTAAAAAAAAAGCAACTTTAGACCAAGCGTTCAGGACTATGATGCTCTCTCCTAGAGATGACAATAGATAGAGGGAGACGAAGAGTTGGGCTATTCTTAATAAGAATTCGTTATGTTTAAATATATAGAAAATGATTATTATTTCTCTCAAACTTTGCTTTTGTGACTAGGATATTGGTAAATTGTTTCATTTCAACAAAAACAGGACAAATTTGGGTGTTTTTTGTTCAGATAAAATCAAGAAAAAACATATGAATCAAAATGACAGTGTATTTATTATATAATTAATTCCGGCTCCATGGTATACCTCCGTAAAAAATTGTTGTCTGGAGAATTTATTTTTGATTTGTTTTTTTGTATCATTAGAGAAGTAATTTAGCTTGGGTAGATTTTTTTGATCCGGGCCAAATGTTTCTGGACGACAATTTTAAAAGTGACGAATGTGTTGTTGTGATGTAATATTTCTGGAACCATGAGATCTATATACTTCATTTTGGTCTCAAAACATAGGTATTGAGGGTCAAGTAATATTATAAATAACTGTTTAACCCTGGAAATACCGGGATTTTTCGCATACACTGAATACCGAAGGGGTCCATGTGGACCCCAATAGCATGACATGTAGATTTAACGTATTTTTATTTTAATTTTTTTTAAATACTCATGATACATTGCAATTGGCTTATTTTAATCTGTAATTGCAATTATATATATTTAAAAGTTTGATTATGATTTTAATTTTAATTTTTATTATGATTTGACATTAATAC
>JAQIWH010004473.1:0-16915 GCA_034695005.1 Cryptops parisi | reverse complement strand
CGTACTTGGTACTTGTATTTTAAAGTACTTTAAAGTACCTATTCAGAAAGTACTTGTACTTGTACTTAAGTACGTACCGGTACTTACGGAATCCCTGCTTAAAACTGACAGATGGCAATAAAAAATGTAATACTGCAAGAAAAATAACACAAGAGATTAGACAGATCACCAAAACAAAGGCAAACTGCTAATCAATACAATTTATATGTTAAAATAGCATTTCATCAAAATATTTTATTTAATTGCGGGTGACAATTGTGACGCTCATGTAACAAAACTGTTGTCAGTTCTATTCCGTACTAAATATACTCATCAACTTAATGTAGAGAATAAATAAACAATTGTTTTTTTTTATGATAACATGTTAGTGAAGTAATAATACTGTATGATGATGACATACTTTTACGCCACTTTTGTAAAATAATGTTCATTACTGCTGATACGAAAACTGTAAAGAATAGAGTTCATTTGTCTAGTCCTATCTTTATTTTTCACTCGATAAACGCCTGAGCCAATTTGAACATCTTTTGGACACGATTTTGTGCAATATTGGAAAGAGACTTTAAAAAAACAAAAAAACCCCGAGTTCTTTGTTGAGCTCGGAAAAGACGAGGAAAGTGTTGTGGACTGGTCAGTTGAATCGATGTCGAGTTTTGTCCATTCGATTTGATGAAATGTCAACCGACATGCTATTCACACTGAAACATCAAATGGATTATGTTGGGAAGGTTACTGGATACTTTTATTGTGCTTTCGATTTCACTTTCGTTCTTTTTTTGGCTGCTTTGTCCACTTGAATTGGAAAACTCGAGGGAATAAAGATCGATGGGGTTGCATTTATACACTCAAAGGGTGAGATTTTTTTCCTTTATATGATAGATATATATTTTTTTATAAAAAATCATGTTAGGATTTTTTTAGTTATTTAACACATAACCACGGTGTGAGTTAATTATAAGAAAGAGTATTAAGTGAAGTATTTCTTCAATATTTTACATATTGAAATAGAGTAATTCATATTTTGATATCTACAACTATAACATAAACTAATAGTATCATACTATACATTACGTATCAGTTTAGTAACACTAAGTATAGTATAGTGTAGCTATAGTACTGTCATTTTAATGGTAGGCCTATTATGACATTTACATTTAAGGGAAGTTGTCTTAGTAACTCATGAACCATTTTTGTTTAAATATTCAGTAATCATTTATATAGCATTCAATTTGTAAAATTCATATACCATCATTATCTTTTAAAATTCGCGATATTTTTAGTAGACACCATATGTAATTTTGTTCTGATCGATTATATTTTACTAGAAGTAGACTCATGCTGTAGCACGGGAGCATGAGCGAGGTCTTGAGGACGCCACCCATTGAGTGGGGCTCAAGCGTTTATCACTGTCTCTCTTGTACACACACACACACACACACACACACACACACACACACACACATACTGGGCTATTGTTAGTAAGATTGTAGAAATACGGATGCTAAATAATACTATTTGAATTTCCCGCCATCATGGTTAAATAAATTGTATCTTAATCTTAATAATTTTAGATCTTTCTTCACTAGATGGCGATATTTTCCCCATGGATAATAGTTTTATTCATACATAGTAGTAAAATATTATCTGGTAGATATAGTAGTCAAGATTATTTAAATTATAAAAACTATGGTACTTTTCGGTTATAGCGAGACCCGTCTGATGTTGCTATTTGCTTGTACTTGGTTATGGGTTTATTTTGCAGGTTAGGTTAATACGTTTAATACGTTTCTTTGTTTTTTTTAACCTAACTTGCAAAATGAACCCATAACCAAGTAAATAAACCCATAAGAAAATAGCAATATCAGACGGGCCTCGCTTTACCCGGAAAGTACCAATACTATTTACTCAATATGGTCTCTAAATGTTCAGACAATGCTACAGATAAACACGTAAAATTAACACCACCAAATGAACACCAAATGAAAAGCCCCTCTTCTAGGTTAAAAGTCATCCTTTCCATGGGTACTACATTGTAATGTTTGGGTAGTAACACCTTAATTTTCGATAAAATGAACATGTTAAAATTCAGAAAACGCAACTGCATGATTACATTAAATGGTTATATTTGGACAATTTTAGCTAGGTAACCTAAATATTTGGTACGTTTTAAGCTTTAACTTTGAATGAACGAGATCATCGTCCGCATAATGGAATTACCGTCACGGAAGTAAACGAACGCAACGCAATTAGCCAACAGCATTAGAATTTTTGGTAACGATTTTTTGTTTTTTATTTTTCGATATTTTTCATTTCCGTTTGTTTTAATTACTAGTCCACACATTTCTCTTTCCTTACGTTATCAGGCAAAGAACGATAATGAAGAGAGAAAAAAAAATGAAAACAATAAAGAACGTCATTCGTAATTAGCAAAATCTAATAATGGATGCCTTTACGTAGTTCAAATGTTTTGTTTTTTTTTAATTCCTGTCAGAAACAAACTGTCTTTTGCGACCAGTTTAATGAAGAGTTAAGACAATTCAGAGAAATCCCATGATTTGGAGTTTTATTTTCATGTTGTCGCGCAAATTCTGGTTTAATGGCCTTGTCGTTCTTTTTGTTGATGATCATCTTGTCACTGCTATTGTCAAACGATCATTCATTGCTGCTTTGTCAAATGATCCTAATTTGAGCTAAAGTTTGTTGATTTATTTGTTCTTTCAAAAGTAGCAAACATTTTACGATATACACTGGGATTATAAGATTTATTTAGTTTAATTGTTTGGTTGAAATATACACAAAAAGTGCTCGATTTATGCGAAAACCTGACACGAATCTCGCATACTAGAGAATTGTTTTGCATAAACCTCGCAAACTTTTATTCCCTAACTCTCGCATAATAGCGAAATTTTCTCGCACAATTTTAATATTCACCAAGATTTTCGATTTATGCGGAAATTTTCATGAAATAAGAAAAGTACATTATGGGGAGGGGGACAAATTCCTGAATTTGCATCACACGTAACGTACACATTGTGTGTGCAAATAAAATAGTAGTTGTAGTAGCGTTTCGTGTAGTAGCTTTGCACGGAGTAACATTCTCAACATTCGCGAGTTCTTGTAGTCGCGAAAATGTAGTTTTCATGAGTTATGAACAGACACAAATGTAGAAATTTCTCAGATTTTTCTATTTTCTTTTTAAGTATTCACTATTTTGCGAATTTCATTAGGAGTATATTCTATTGAAAACAAATTTTTTAGTATGTTGATATAAGTTAGTTGGCTAATTTGCATAAATAATGCTTTTTTTTTTTGGTGAAACTTTAAACCAATCACAGTCTGATCTTCTATTTCATAGAAACCATTCAAAAATAATAACGTTTATATCGAAAGTTTTTATAATGCATTTTGTTTTCTCAATCTAATCGCCATTTTATCTTACAAAGGAATTTTTGTGGGTTGCCGATTCTTACAAATTTCTCTTATCGAACTAACTTACTTGGTTAAAGATTTGCTTGGGTTTCAGTACTTTTATATAACCACAAGGAATTTCAACTGACAGCAATAATTTTATGAATCAATTGATAAATTTTAGTACAGGAAGTTCATGCCAATTTTTCATGTGCAATACCTCTAATATGCGATTCTGCTTTTTATTTTTAACGGAGCGTAATCCTCGCATAAATCGAGATTTTTCTTTACTTTAAAATTCATTCATGACAGTTACGCATTTTTAAAAAATAAATTTAGTAACCTATGTTGGTGTTGTGTTAATGTTTTTTTATAATGAATTTTTGGTACTTTTTGGTTAGACGCCACACCTTGCTCGTGGCGCTAATTGCTTGTATTGTACTTTGAATCGCTTATTATTCAAGGTTAGGTCAGTTTAAATCAAACAAAAATGTAACATATAAATATAAGGAAAGTACAAGCAAATAGCGCCACGAGCAAGGTGTGGCGTCTAAAGTCCATTTTACACGTCAAACTTTCAAATTCCACCGATTCCAGCTGTTTTTCTGACGTCATACACATATCCGGGAGCGTTTCAATGGTTTTGTTGTGTTTCGTTGTTTGGATTAAAGCACGAAAACACACCTGGACGTTTGTATGACGACAGAAAAACAGCTGGAATCGATGGAATTTGAATGAAAAAGTTTGACGGGTATAATGGATTTATCCGAAAGACGCCTGAATTTTTAAATACACTTGTAATATTTTTAAAACTGTTCTTTAAGCCTATAAAAAGCTATTTTCTGGATTGTCTATCATCCATGAAACTAATGATTCAATTTCCAGAACCATGTTCCAATTTGTCGAGGGATATATGAGATAAACTATTTTGACTTAATGGATGAAACTTTTCAAATAAAATAGAAATTTAATTTAAGTTATTATATTTTTTTTTATTATGTTCTTCAGCCAAGACCCAAGGTAGTAGACCAAATAAGTTGAACGGAAAACGGGGAAATTGCCTCCCGGAACAATAACATGTACATATTTTCTTATTTACTATATCATATTCTCCAAAATAAACTCAACCAATCGATCTTGGGCTATAATGAGAAGAAAAATATAGAGAAAACAAAAGTAAAGAATTTTTTTTTGCTTGGACGATGATGAATTTCTTTACTTTGTCTTCACTGTTAATTTGAGCGTGGCTTCGATGGAATTATTTCCAAATAAAAGAGAATTAGCCGCACCATTTTTCATTCTTCCTTAATTATGAACGCAAGTTTTTTGTAAAATTGTATTTACATATAATCTACTTCAGAGATGAAAGGATTAATTGAAACAGATGTTAAAGTAAAACAAATCCTTTATAGAAATCTCATTATCACGAGTCACAAATACGCTAAAATAATGAAATGTAAATTGAGACTTTAGACTGCAAACTCGTGGTAGAAACTTAAATTTCTGTTTCCTGGGGTGTGTACTTCGACATTGAACATTTGTGTTTAGACATAACACAATTCTGTGTTTTCGTAAAAACATGTAATCGCAACTCTCCTTATTGAAGTTGAAAGGGTGTGTATTTCAAGATAAGGAAAATGATTCATAACAATACTTGATTGAATAGTGTAATAGTAAACTTTCCTAGTATTATCACTATTTACCAGTCATTGAGCTAGAAAATGCAGTGGGTGACCCCCAAGAATAATTCCCTAAATGAATAGAGAATTAATTTTGATTTTGACAAACATCAATTTTTCGGTACTGTAACGTATTCTTCATACGTTTAGTAAGGTAGATTTTAGCATTAATTTGATTGGTGAGTTTTTTAATATGTACAGAAAAGTTAATATTTGAATTGAACCAGATACTTAGTATTTTGACTAGCTGTGATTCCTTAGGAAACGGGTTGTGAAATTTTTTAGTTTTGGATTGATTAAGAAAAAGATCATGATTTGAGCTCCAATCACCAATTGTTTGTAAGTCAGTTTGTTGGATCGAGATGTAATATTGTGCTCATATTTTGATATGAGCACAATATAAGCATTTTGCATTTTCATTTTGCATGCATTTTTCATGCATTTTCAATGAATACAATATAAGAGAATGTATTCATTGTTGTCATTGACGTAAGTTTAAAGCCCTGCATTAAGATTTAAAGATCATGAACGTCATTTGCGACAAGGCTAAAAAACAATGACGCATTAGGCGAATCGTAGACTACTCTGCGAGATGACTCAATGCATGAAATAATAGAATAAGGAATGTAGAAAAAAACGGTTTGTAGAATAGCTAATTAAAATACTACCGATAAGAGTATTTGCCGAGATCCCCAATCTGATGCACACCTGGATAACAGAGTTACGATTCAAAGTATCAAAAGCTTTTGATAAATCCGTAAGTACGATGGTAATGTTGAATCTTGGAGGATCGTAAGCCGTTACAAGTTTTAAATACATTATCACTAATAGGTCATGACGTGATTTATTTTTTGTTACCAAAACAGTTAGATGGTGAAGCAAATTTGGACTAAGTTTTCAATTTTAGTAAAGAAAAGTTTGTCAATAACTTTGACAAGAAAAGGAAAGGAAGCAATCCGCCGAAATGATGAAAGAAGGTGATTAGGACCTCCCGTGTATATGGGGAATATTGTGGCAGTTTTGAATCGATGAGGATATTGCATAGAAGACTTGATTAACTCTAAAATGTTGGTGATGAGGTGGGAAGTTTCAACCTTCCGACCAAACCATGTGATTACCGAAATAACATCACATGACACACACTTCGGTGGTATTAAACGTCAATGTTCAATGTCAAAGTACGCAGTTCTGGTTTTATCTAGTATGTTAAAAGGTAACGCACAATGTTACATGTGTATAATTGGGTTTGTACACATTGTAACTGGTTTTTACATGCTACTTAATTGAATATGAGTAAACGTTTTAACATTGTTTTTTTTTCATAACAAATTTGCTATGGTAGTTTTCACTTTTTATATGATTGTAGTTTTTTGTTTTTCAACTTTAATTTGTATTGTCCTCTTATCCTACTTTGGATGCTGTCTTGACAATAAATAAAAATAAATAAATAAATAAATAAATAAATAAATAACTGTGATTTTTTATATGTAAATATGTTTGATTTTTTTTAAGGAATCATCAAGCTCCAGGATTTGATTCGCAGACCCCCTCAAAGAAATATGGAAGTTTATATTCGACAAGCCGAAGTTAAAACTTATCGAGATGTACTTCGTCAAGTTCGAAGAAAAGAGTTTAATAACATCATCATCGATACTAGACCGGAAAATATGCACTATTTATTACGAGCTGTAAGTATATTTTTTTTCATTCCGGAGCCCATAACTCGTTACTTTGACGATTTCGAGTTTGGAGTTTTTTGATTATTAACGTCATCGATTCTACCGAGTTTGGTAGTTTTTTCATGTTTCGTCATCGATTCTACATTTGTCAATGCAATTTTTTTTTTATTGATGCTCATCGGAGTGAAATATAATGCGTCATTTTCCGTCATTTTTCGATCTTCAAATCATCGTAGTTATGAGTTAAGGGATATTGGAAACACAAGCAGCAATCAGTGTCGTTTGCTCTCAATTAGTCATTAACCATTCGTTTCGCTACAGTGACTGTTTCCTTGTCACAATGTGTATGCCACGTGGCGCAAATGCTGGTTCTCACGCTGAAATCGTGGTTGTAATTTTTCCATTTTAATGAAATTCGATACATGCAATGGACGACTATGTTGTTATCTACATATTAATGGTGTTTTGGCTTGTTGAAGGATTCTGACTCTTAATATATTGTCCGATCACGTTTCGAAAGGTCTTAAATTAAAGCCTTCGTTGTCGTGAAAGTGCAAAAACGATAAATTTTAAAAATTGACTGCAAGCTTGACGTTTCAAAGGTTAAAAATATACTCACCACCTTATTCAACGTCATTAGAATTTTTTTTATGGTAGTGCATACAGTATACACAGTATACGCAATATACACTGTGTGCATTATACACAGTAGACAGCATATTCTGTAGGGTGTCCATAAATTATCATTACAACTTTAATACTAAACAAATGTAAGTTGTAGTGATAATTTTGGACACCCCGTGTATTATATCATGGGTATGGTGTAAATAGGGGTTAAGTACCATTTTTATTATTTTGAGGAAATCGTGTTCAAAGATCTGAACTTGCATTGATGTCTATTGGGTATTTCATACTTCTTGTACAAATATCTTCGCGCATATTGTTGTTTTGCTGTAATTATGCGTTAGGAAGGTAGAATTGCACATTCGAAAATGCTTCTAACTCATTTTTGACAAAGATGTTACTTAGCACTCTTTTACACCAAGCCTATCATATACTCGTAGCGTTTATTCAATAATCGTTCTGAAAATTAGCAACTTTCTTAACTTTTTAAACCTTTGATACAGTAAAGCTTATTTTAACTATAATGTTTTCTGTGGACCTTTTCACTGATTACATCAATAGTACTATTTTTTCAATCGTGAACTAATGATGGTATTGTTCACGTAGTTTACCAACAGCTGCATCGTGGCTTGTTTTTCTCATCAATTAATTACTAAATCGACTGCTTTCATCTTGATGGTGTGTTTATTGGCGAGTCAAGTTCAATGAAACTCTTAACCAAAGTATCGATAGAACCCTTATTCTCAAAACTGCAATGGTTGCTTAAATTGATCGAATTTACAAATTGATGTGATTTCATGATTTGGTTGAGCATTTTGCAAACGTTGTCTGCTCAATATGATCGAGTTATAAAATGAGGCCCAATGTTATTTTTATTATCATAAAAATTTTAAGACAGTGTCCGAATTTTAATCGAAAACTACTTCTAATTACAGATCCTTCAATTGCAAATGAATGATTTCAATCACCACTATTTCTTTACAAGTTTGGTAAGTTCAATTCGACTATTTATTTTTTACTCTTTCGTTTCTATTAAAATTTTGATTCACAATTTTAACGATTTTATTTAATTTGTAGGATATGGAAACATTCGAATTGGAGGATTTTAAATACAACTACGTTAACATGACTGCATTTCGATTGGTGGACGGTGAACATCCATTAGTTCGACAAATCTTGTGGGACATGGAAAAGTTTCAGCCCAAAGGGCAACACATTTTAAACAGAACAAATATCATAGAGGTAAGAAAACATAATGAAAAACGTGTTCATTTTAACATTTTGGGGTGTGTTGACGGTTTTTTGTTCTTTTCCGCAATACTGGAGGTTAAAAAATTCCGGTACAAATGTCTGACTACCCGTACCTTACTTTTTTTCTGCTTGACTTTTTATTAGCTCTAAAGAAAGGTAAGAAATCGGATCCAATTGAATTACCTAGCTTGACGATGTTAGGAGCTGTAATTGAACACAATGAAACCTGTGTTGAGGGTGCATGTTTTCCTCAAACGACAAAAGCGGAAGGTTTTTGATGAAATTTTTACCGAGAATGAAAATTGTAATAAGAGATATCGCGCAAAAAAATAAAACCCACATACATCGAAAACAACATCAATGTACAGGCTAACAACTTGAAATTTGGAATGTGGAGCTATTCTGGATATGTAATTTTTTTAGAGTGTTGGTTTAAGTTTTTTTAATAGATTTTATGCCTCTAATATAAATGCTATTTTTCTTACTTTTACGGTAGTAGTGAATAATAAGGGAAGAAAATACATCCAATTATAAATAAATATACAGAAGAGTTTGTTTGTAAAAAAAGCTGCTATTGCTCGTGGCACCACCACAACACTAGTGGCAGCTTACAATTCTTTCCAGATTACTGATGCTTTTGGATTTTTCATCCGATCTGACTCATTTTATGGATTTATTATCTCTAATACACAGGGCTTACCAATTTAATACTCGACAAGTTAATATAATGAAAATGTTAAGTTTTGGATATAATAGCATTTTGAGGGGGGGGGGGTCCATCGAATGGTGTTATTTTCATTAACCTTGAAATTAATTTTTAAAAAATAGCATTGTTAAATTTTAAACAATGTGTCGTATGTATCAAGTCATATTTAGAAAGTTGTAGACGAGACCGCATAGAATCATAATCGGCTGTCATTTCATTTATTTCCAACAACCCAACAAAACATTATCCAATAATGGAGAATACACCATCTCATGAAACAGCTTTACTGCATAGCAAGAATTGTATGCAGTGAAGCTGCTGCATTAACACGGTATGTTGTAATCGCTATTATTGGATAATATTTTTCTCAGTTGGCTTGTTGGAAATAAATAAAACGACAGTCGATTATGACTATATGAGGTCAACTTTTTAAATATGACTTGATGCCTACGACACATTGTTTAAAATTTAACAAGCTATTTTTTTTAAGATCAATGAAAATAGCACCACTTGAAAGACCTCAAGATGCTTTTATATCCTAAACTCAGAATTTTCATTATATTAGCTTTTTGAGTATAAAATTGGTAAGTCTTGGTTTGGACACCCGGTATATGAAAAAGGAATTTTATTAGTTTTTATATATGTCTGGGTGTTCGCTATGCAGTCTTAAACCGTTTGACCGATTTAGACCAAATTTGACACAGTTATTGTTTAAGTCCCATCTGAATAAGTAAAGAGTTTTTAGCCCCTACCCCTTCCACAATATACAATGTACAATA
The DNA here is from genome assembly GCA_034695005.1 of Cryptops parisi. Taxonomy (NCBI): domain Eukaryota; kingdom Metazoa; phylum Arthropoda; class Chilopoda; order Scolopendromorpha; family Cryptopidae; genus Cryptops; species Cryptops parisi. The sequence continues at coordinate 6,789 of JAQIWH010004473.1, read as the reverse complement.
CAATATACAATACCTTTACGCTTTACCTAGCCTCCTCCAATTTTCCTGCATTCCCAACATCGTCCCCTGTTAGCTTTACTGCAATGCTAACGTTTTTAATTCATTTATTCATTTCTACATTTTGTTGTATGCCGTCATTTAAATTTAATTTAATATTATGTATTATTTGTATGTTTTAAAACATCGGTTTTTTTAATATCGAATTTAAATAATCACCCGTGTAACGCCGGGTGTATTAGCCATTTATTCATAACATCATTTATCATCAGGTAAAATAACTTCTCCGTAAAATCATTTATCCGTAAAATCGCTTATAAGTAAGAACACTTAGGCTACAGTGATTCCGGATTTGACGCTGTAAACTAGAAGTTGTAATTACTACAAGTACTTGACTGCTTGACTAGTGTTTAAAAAAAGTGTTTTTTGAAATTTGTGTATTCTGATATACTAGTAGGCTGTAGTTTAATATTGAAATTGATTAAGAAATTAAACAGATCTCGTGACTAATAAAGTTTTGCGAAATTAGTCTTTTCACTAGTTTGATAGAGAGGACTTTGAAAAATTGCAGCAACTTAATTGGTACAGAAACCTGATACAAAAAGTATTAGAAAAATATAACTCGTTATCTTTCATGAGCAATTTGAATAAGGCTTTAACCAACTGCAACGTTTCGTTCTTCTCCCATAGGATTCTTTCAAGAAAGACAATTAAACAATGTTAATCAAAGACAAACGTTAATCAGCAATCCTCAGTGTAGATAAAAGAGAATTGTAGAAGCAGTCGTTATTTTTTTTCAGCTTTCTCATTAATGCTATCTTCCTTTTCGGTAATTTTTTTTCTGAACCAGCCCTTGGGAGGAACGCGAAACTTTGACTTGGACAAAACTTTTTATAACCTGGTCCATAATATTACTTTTTTTTTGCAGTATACTTTATTTTAGTTTAAATCATCGAGTTATTTTATTTTTAAAATAAGGGAGTTAACCTATAATTGAGGGTCTTTTTGTTGGTGTTAGTGACTTCTGTGTTCCTTACAGCAGATGATGTACTAAAATTAGTTATCTGAATATTAAGTAACCAATAGATTTTTTTCCCTCTTTTTGCAGGCCGAGCCAGCTTTGGTCTACGACTCGGTTTACGTGTTTGCTAGGGGTCTCCAGTCTTTGGAGAGAAGCGCCACTCTTCGCCTGTTCAATGTCACTTGCGAAGATGAAATTCCTTGGAATGATGGCAGCAGTCTGTTCAATTACGTCAATTCAGTAAGACAATCCTTTTATTCGTGTTTAAGATAAATCAGAAATAAATCTCTATTTTCTGCTAGTACTAATCCTTATGCTTCTGTTATTCGATTTATTGAGTGATACATAGATAAACATGGATCGTTAAACTATAAAGAACCAAGTCAAAAAAACTTCAATTTGAGAAAACGATTATTTTACTTATAGTTTGTCTATAAGTAAAATGTTATTTCGATTGGTTCATAGTGCGGTGTACATCTCTCTAATTGGTCTAGCCACATAATTCTTAATCTATGCCTAGATATAATATTTAGTGGCCTCATCTCATGCATTAACTTATAAACTGTGAAAAGTGAGTTGTTTCACTATGGTTTAACACGATCCATATATTTTATTCATATTTTATGTATTTATTTTTATATATTATACGTTCGTATATAGATATTTTAGTACATATTTAAAAGTAATTAATAATTTGGACCGGGATGGTTATCACTCGAGTCTAGAACTTTGATGCCTTTAAAAATTTGCATCAAATAAACAAAGCAATAGATTGAAACTACTATTTTGAAAACCGTGCAGGTTGAATATCGGGGTCTAACAGGAAAAATTCAGTTCAAAGAAGGACGGCGAACCAATGTGAAATTAGATCTAGTTAAACTGAAGCAGACAGCTATTGCAAAGGTTCATTATACACTCAACCATTTGAACTTTTCAACCGCTCGAACAGTCTGTCAACAACTAAAGTTTTTCTTCAAACAGGTGGGAGAATGGACAGAAAGCACAGGTGTCAACGTCACCGACAAAGCAGCATTTCTCGACGACACCGTCCCCAACATTACTTTGGTAGTCACCACCATCGAGGTGAATTGTTCTAGATTTACACGTGAAACCTTTTGGAAAATATTTTCACTCGGTGCTGACCTTTGAGTCTTGTTTTGGTTTTCAGGAAATTCCTTACGTCATGGTCAAAAAGAATGAAAACCTGACTGGAAATGCCCGGTTTGAAGGTTTTTGTATTGACCTTTTGCGCCAGCTGTCTATCATGATAGGTTTCAACTATGTCATTGAACTTGTTCCCGATCGAAAGTATGGCGCCCCTGATAAGGAGACCGGCGAATGGAACGGAGTCGTCAGACAACTGCTCGACAAGGTCAGTCAGGTTCTTTAATCTTCTAGAGGTCACTTTTCATTTTTTCATGTCCGACATTTAAGGAAGTTACCACAAATATGGCTGACATTTTTCGTTTATCGCAAACACAATAGAAATATTTTGTTATCATGTGATATAACGTCATGACATGCTAAAAGTTGCATTCGTGAAAAGTTGCAGCAAAGTATAATGGGAACCGATGGTTTGAATATGTTTGAATATACAGGGCGTCGCAAAATATGTATCCATAATTTTAATAGCCAACTATTAAAGTGTGGGTACATTTTTTGCGACACCCGGTATTTAGTTACATGAGTCTAATGCAATTATTAGCGGAATGTTAATTCACGACACTGAACTACACGTTGTCCTAGATTTTGGCGAGTTCGTTACATGATAATTCGTCAATCGCTGTCACGATCAGTCATGTCGGATCAATTATTTTCCGATATCAGTATTTCTGTATCACGTCACTGAACTTTTTTCGTGATTATTTAACGGACAAGGAACACGGTTAACTAAATAATAATCACGAAGCTCAATGGTCATGTGGTACTAGAGACATACTGACGTTAGGAAACTTACTGGCACAGACATGATTGTCGTACAGACATGTCGATTAGAACACATTAGAAATGTCGCACAGACATGATTGATCGTGACATTTGGCTTCAACATTGAATTCGATTTAAGGGTATTATCTAAATGTATAGTGAATAACGAGGAATTTTTTTTGTAGTCCTTAAAATTCATATTCTACTTAACATGATAAGTACAGTATATTAGCTGTATATTTAGTGTGTTGTATCGTCATTTCAGAAGGCAGATCTTGCTGTGGCAGCGCTGACAATTAACTACGCCCGTGAGAGCGTAATTGATTTCTCCAAACCATTCCTCAACCTTGGAATTGGCATCTTAATCAAGGTCAGTTTGAGGAGTTTAATTAATAGTTCTAGTTTTGGTTTGTATGGTTGTAATTTGTAAATCTGTTGTGGAGTCAGGGTTTGTAAGTGTGTAATTGGTTTTAAGGATGTTGACTTACAGTACATGCGTAGAATACATGGGTCTAGTTTGTGTGGTGTTGTAACTTTGTTGTTGTTATTAATTGATGGGTTGCCCAGAATAACGTTGTATGTTACAAAAATTTAATATTGAGATTATTATGGGAAAACGTGCCTCATATATGGGCTTAACTAGTGCCGCTAATAGACAAACTCATACCTACATAAAACATTCATATATCTCTTTGAAATTAGTTACCTAATATGTGACAATGACAATCAATGTGTTGCTGAATACCTTTTTTTGCTATTTACTCAAAACTATGAATTGTGACATGCAGTGTTATTCTGGACAAGCCTTCAATTGACTGTAAAGTTAGAGTTTCCTAATGTGTGAATTGTTGTTGAGGATTCTCACTAAAAAATACGACCACTTCATGCATTATTTGAAAAGTGAGTGATTTTTTTGTTGATTAATGCTATTGTTACTATTAGGACATTACATGTTATCATATAATGTCACGTTATTTAAATGTTAGTGCAAAATGTGTATTCTGTTTATGGTCAATGATTTTCATGTTTTATCAACGTTTGTGTGTCAATAAAGACACATTATTGGGTACTTGATTTAGTGTGTTAATAATGGTTTTGAAATATGAGTATTTATAACCTTGATTTGTTTCGATGAACATTATGTGAAATCGTTCGTGCTAAACACTATTAACTGCTAATACATTCAGGAAAATGTTATTATCTATGTACAATTATTTTTTGAATTCATAAATTCAAACTATAATATAAATGTATCAAGGTATTAGATCTGTATTACTCGATTTTAATGGTAAATCCAGTTTCTTAGTACTACTTGTAGTTTCAGAACCACTTTAAACATTAAATGAATACATCCAATTAGATTGGAACAGATATTGTTAACGAATTTGTAAATTAAGTCTACAAGTGTAACTTAAGGGTTCGAATTCATGTTCACTAGACAGATGTTTGATTGTCATGGAAAGTAACACTTTTATAACAATATGTTAACCAATTTTGTAACGTTTACACGAATAAGTTCATCAATTTGGAATCATTATAGTTTTTAAAGTGTTGCCTAAATTTCAAGAAATAGTTAGTATTAAAAGTAGAACCGTTAATATTGAAACCCGAAACATTCAGTCATGAGGCCAGCCACATTGCAAATTATTATTACAGTGGATGTTCGTTTCCATGGCTGTCAAACGCTAGGTTGTAAACGAATTGGTCGCTAAGCAGTGAGTTTATTGGATGGATTGGGATGTGTATATATGTGCATTCCCAGGTGCCCAAAGGGCAAACGACACGTCTTTTTTCCTTCCTCAACCCATTGGCGATTGAGATCTGGTGTTATCTACTAGCTGCCTATCTACTCGTCAGTTTCGTCATGTTCGTGATGGCGCGTTTCAGCCCCTACGAATGGGACGATCCCCACCCTTGCTTAATGGAATGCGATTTCGTGGAGAACCAATTCAGCCTGTCCAACAGCTTCTGGTTCATCACTGGCACGCTGCTGCGACAAGGCTCCGGGCTAAATCCCAAGGTATATTCTCCTCAGGGTGTGCCTGTTGACATCATTGACCGTTTTTCTGCTCTTGTGCACTTGTAGTCATGTGCTTTTAGTTGAACTGTGGTGTATTGGAGAGGAAGGATAACGTAGGTGCTTATGAAATCGATCGCCTTTATTCTGCAAATGAAAGGGTTTGGAGGAAGAGAGAATCTCCTAAAAGGTTGCCTGAAGGAGAAAGAGCGAGAGAAACGAATGTATTAGATGACAAGTGGAGTGATGGAGTGAGTATGAGAACGGAGAGATATTGGAAAAAAAGCTTAGCTGTGTGAAATAAAATCAGATTTACGTGCAAACGACTTGGTAAGAGTCATATTGCTGTATACGATGGACTTCTGACGCACGACATTTGGACAATAAGAAGTAATTTTTTGTTTATAACAGTGATCCAACTAGTTTTGTGTTTAGAGATTGTTGTGTAGTCAGAATAATCAGCTGTTTTTTATAATTAAATATTTTCAATTTGTGTATCTAAGAACCGCCGCAGACTATGCGATCAAAATATCAGCCGAGTGCGACAGAAATGTTAGGAACGCTTTCTCGTCAATATGCACGGGTCTTAGAAAAGTTGGTTTTATTGTTCAGCTTTTATGTCGCTCACGCTCATTGGTGAGGGGGAATTTTTAACATTTATGTCGCACTCGGCTGATATTTCGATTGCACAGTTTGCAGCATTTCTAAGAAATTGTTGCTGTTGAAAAATACCTTAAAAATATCAAATCAAAATTATCTGATTTTTTACTTCGCCGAAGTATATTTTTTTTGCCGTATTGGAAGTTTATTACACCAGTGAGTTATACATTTTGTAGCTTTCACTAAACAAAACTTGGTGAAAAACTGCAAGAAACAGTTTTTGATTAACTACCATGGCAATATTTCATCATTCTCAGACAAAAATGTCCGAGGATGGAGTTTTTCTTTCAAGGAACCTCTCTCAGTGGTCTTCAGCAACTCCTCCACCTCTCACCCATGTCAAACAAATTGGTTACGCAATCACTTCAGGCGTGGTCACTCTTGTTGTCTAAACGTTTGGCTTGATGGTTTCTTCCTTGAAATGTTCCCACCTAAAGGTACCGTCGGGTCACCCAACGAGGTTGTTCTCCTTCATGAATCCTTTGGCCATCGAGATCTGGCTATATGTGCTGGGTGCATACGTCCTCGTCAGCACCACCATGTTCATCGTTGCCCGCTTCAGTCCCTATGAATGGCAGAACCCACACCCCTGTCTAATGGAACCCGACTTTATGGAAAACCAGTTCAGTCTGTCCAACAGCTTCTGGTTCACTATTGGCACACTTATGCAACAGGGATCCGATCTCAACCCCAAGGTATCGTAGGCAGTCTTTTGCATGAATTATCAATAATGAGCACCCCTTATGATACTTTGTGAATTATTTGTGTACGTTTGAAAGATTTGTTTATTTGTGTATGTTTGAAAGATTTGTTTATTTGTACATGTTTGAAAGATTTGTTTATTTGTGTATGTTTGAAAAATTTGTTTATTTGTGTATGTTTTACATGTGCTGCCGTGTGATCGATATCCTTCGATGCAAATTGTGTGTGATTATTGTTGTTTCAAAGCATACCTGGGTAATATTTGGGAAAATTAGATTGTTTTATTTGAAACTTTATTTGCCGTTATTTGAACAAGAAGAATTTAACTTAGTAACAAGTACTGTAAAATTATATTCGGAACATCGTGTATGATGTTTGAGAAATATGAGAAAATTCGGGGAAGGGAAGTTTTTAGTGTTAAGTATGGATAGATAAGAGAATAAAAAGAAGACAAGTAGGCATATGG
>JAQIWH010004472.1:0-16926 GCA_034695005.1 Cryptops parisi | reverse complement strand
AATTGTGTTTTCAATCTGATCCAGAAAGAAGCAAGTGAAGTTGCTTTAAAAATACTTTTAATTTTTCATTATCATTAACAGCCAAGTCACGGACCGGCTCTCATCGGCCCACGGACCGCCACCGGTCCGCGGACCGGCGTTTGAGTAGCACTGATGTAGGCTACAGTAGAAAAGCAACATATGAGATTTTTTCATTTTTGACAACTTAGTAAATTTGGTATTTGATCTTCAAAACTTAATTAAACACAACGTATCTAATAAGTATTATATTAAGTTTAGTAACATTAACTTTAGATTCCAAATTACGACCGTTTACAATGCTGGTCATTAAGATAAGTTTCACTATGCGATTCTCAAAGTCCAGTAAGTTTAAATAGAAGCGGTTGTTTATCCATTCGCTCTGGAACTCACCACCCTTCACCTTCACCCTTTAGGGGCAAGGGGAGAAATTCAGCACAACTAATACATTAATCAGTTTCGATCCTCCCACTTCAATGCAAATCTTATAGTCTTTGTGAAAAGTAGGTTAAAATGGCTTACTATAGGTCTGTTTTTAATATAGAATTGTTCGAGGATTTATTAATAATACCTGCACTCGTCGAATTCTTCAGTAAGGCAATTCCGGCAGATATTTTCCAAGTGGTAGAGATCGTTACTTCGTTGAGGATAATGATTCGAGAAGCAATCATTATCCGACATCTCTGTCATTTCTGATTTATCTAGATTCCTGGCTTCAACTTGAAAAAATGTGCAAACTAGAGCAGCCAACAAAGCTGATGATGCTAACAAAGGCAAAGGTTTCACCTGCAAATACATTAAAATGACGTTCTAATTAAAAACTGTTCATTAAGATACATTCTAATTAGGTGCTGTTCGCTAAAATGACTAACCTAAGTATTGTTTTAAAATTTAAATTTGGACTCTTTGAATGCGACTTTTGCATCGCCCAGTATACCATCGTATAAATGACCAAATTGATGTGTATGTGTATTCACAATTTAAAACATTAAAAATGAACATAAAAAATTTGGATGTTTTAATGTGTATTTAGTTCGTGTTAGGTGTTGGGTAAATGATTGGGTCACTTTATTTGATTCTAGCACCGTGTTGTTAAAAGGTTTCAAAAGACGTCTCATTCAGTGCCTAATGAAAACTTTCTTAGTTTAATTGTGGTATGGGTCACACCACATTGTTTTTTTTTGTATAGTTGTTTTTTATTGTTATTTAATACCTTTGTCTTATACCTATCTTTTACCTGGTTTTGCATTGACTTAATTCTTACGGATTTAACCCAAGATTGTTTTTGTTTTAAATTTTGTGTGGTATGTCCTTTATAATAAGAACCTGTGGTTGTATTATTGGCCAACGATATTGGCCAAGGCCAAAACTGAACGTCCAAAAGTTGCAATACATGTCTTAATGGACGGGTGAGGGTCCGATCCGAGTACGTAAGGGTTTGTAAATTACCGATATTCTCAAAACCGGTAAATTACCGATAGAAATTCACAATACCGGTTTTTATCGTTGAAGCCTTATAGTGATATGGAAGCACTAAATGGGCGTAGTTATTGGTTATAAAACTTACAAATACATAAGTTACTATACTCTATCTCAAATTAGCTGGCACAGAATTGGAGGCAGCGAGATGAATCAGCCAATGGTTGACGAGCGTACACGCATTGAGATAGTGATCACCTAGCTCGCCCCTTGGCTGCCTCAAGCAAATTCTGTGCCAGCTAATTTAGGATAGAGTATAGGTCAGCTACATGTATGATTACTATTACTACATGTAATAAAAAATTATTAAAATTGTGTAAGGGGAAAATATGACGTAATTTCGATAATTATATAGTTAATAATAGTTAAATTTTATTCAACTTTTTACTTTAGACACACCAATTCTCATATGTCGGCAAACAAAAAAAAAGTAATTTGACGCCACTTAATATAAAAAATCAATAATGTGTCATATCCCCTCAAAGAGCGTCGGGCCGACTCAAGAACTAATGCTTAACTCAATTTAAAACTTTTATTATTATATTTTGATGTGTGTTAAACATTATGACCCATAATGCATCGGAACGAATGAACATTTGATTTTATTATTCTTTTATCTGTTCTGGATTTTAATTGAATTTTAGTAATCAGCAAACCGAGACAAAGGAAAAGATTAAAATTGCCAAAAAAGAGTTGTTACTGTTATACAGGTTCCGTCAAAAAATTGTTACCATCTTATGGACATAATGTAAATTTTAGACTAAAAAGTTTATTCTTTTGAGGACACTTACATGGGTGTATGCAAGGTTGAGTGTATTAATTTTATTTGCAATTATATATATTTGTTATAATAAAAAGATTTATTGAACAAATAATAAACATATATCAATCCATACAGGCTAAATTGTAACATCTTTTTTGACTGACCCTGTATAGAACAGAATCATTTTATAAGAAAAAAACTATAAAAATTGTTAGCAACATCAATCTTCATTGTAGCACTGAACATTATTGCTGAATAAGTATATGTATATGTGTAAAAAGTACTCACATACTGTATATAATCAGTACAGTACCGGTTAACTGATTATGGCAGACGGCAATACCACTGTTATTTTACTACTGATTTTTTTTTTTTAATTAGGAAAAAACTTAAGAAAAACTTAAGAAAAAAACTTTTTTTTTAAGTAAAAAAAAACTTAAGAAAACCGGTATTTATGTTTCGGTAACGGTATTACCCACCAAACTTCAAAACCGGTATTTACCGGTATTTGAATACCGGTTTCCAAACCCTAATTACGACGTGGACACTGGCATGACTTACAGAATAACTAATTTCTAAAATTAAGGAGTTAAAACTAATAGCCGTGTCACTAAAAAATGTAGCTTTGAGAAAAAAAGGAAAAAACTTCTGGCACCTTCAAATTTAAGAAATTTCTGTCAACTGTATATGTATAGAAGGAGAATGAACAAGTTTTGCAAAAAAAAAATTGTTTAACGTTAGTTGACAGGCTTCAAGGCCTGGCTAATTTAAAAATGTCAATTTAAGGCTAATTTAAAAATGCAATTACGCCGTTATTCCAAATATCGTGCTAATTTATAAATGTGTTTACGCCGTTTTTCTAAAAATCAGTTTCTTTTCCATTGTTTTGGAAGTGAGACGAGCAAGGGACAACAACTAGGAAGTGAATTGACAAAAAGAGAAAAATCACAAAAAAAATTTACATTTACAATACGTTCCATATTTTTTGCCCCAAAAAGTCCGAAAGTGCAAATTATATGCAACCCAATGTTTTTATGCTATAGACTGGTTTAAAACGATTCGATATATGCATTTTAAGGAATAACGACGTGATTGGATTTACGCTTTTTCACCACCCAATTCCTAAATTACAAAGATTAATAAACATTAAAGAAATAAAACGATTCACCACCACCTACCTATCTGTGTTTTTGGACTGCTAACTGGTAAGAGTTTAAATTGGTTAATCCTTATTCCTAATGTTACAAAAACTACATTAAAAGCAATTACCCTGTAGAAAATAGCGTTCAAGCAATAACTTTTAATAAACGTACAGTTAAATTTTGGTAATTAAATTCAATAATAACTCAACCAGTTTGATGCAACATGCACGCCTAATACATTTTCATTTTTGGGTATCGAGCATTAAATTATACATTTAATACATTTAATTTAATTATGTACTTTTGAACCCAATACATTGTTCGATATAAAATTTAGTTTTGCGATGAAGTTTCTTTTTGCATTTTACGATGATGTTTGTAAGTTGTTTCTTTAAGTCGTGAAAATTTCTCTGGTGGCGTCAACAGACCATTCCTTGAAAATGAGTTCCATTTTCGAGTCTGTAATAAAGTTGGTTCGTTGGTAATTGAATGTCTGCTACTTGTCTTCTCGTCTTATTAAACTGGACTTTTAAAAGTTTTTTAAAATAACTTTTTCACGTTAATAAAACATTACCCTTTTCCATTTAGTTTGGTTGTTATACCTTAAGATGGTAGTAGAGAGGTTTCGTGTTATTGATCGCTGCTCAGGTCGTTCATTACCAACCAACGACATCATAGGCCAAAGTGTTATTAAAGCAACAGGGTCAATGTTGATAAAAGGCACTATTTTTATAATATACGATTTTATTAAAATAAAATATTAATTTTTTTATATATATATATATAATTCACTTTTCTTATATGTGTAGCGTGTTTGTGTGAGAACTCATCTGTTTTGCTGATAAGCGCTTTAAGGATGATTCCTTTTTATTAAGTTTATTTTTTCATCTCAATAATAAGTAAGAATTTTTTGTGTGTACAGTGTATGATGAAAAAAAAAGTGTTGAAACAAAAGAAACCGGAAATTGAAAATGTTTAGTTTGCAATTATCTTCTTTTTTTTTTTTTAAGATGATGATGTTTTTTTTTTTAGGGTTATTTTGAAACAGAGTGAATATAAAATCGGAAAAGAAGATAAAACCTTTTGGAAAAAAAAAAATTGTTTTCGTTCTGCGAAATAAAAGACGACTTTTAAGATTCACATTGTCTTTATGTCACGAAAAATTAAAGAATGCGATTTCACTGAAGCGCTGTAATCCTTTTGTCTTTGAACTTGATTTATGTCTCTCCGATAAGCGTCTCTAAAGTTCCGGATATCGGTTTCCTTTTTTTTTGGCTTATTGTTCTGACAGTTAGTTCCAAGTTATTTTTTCGTAATGTTAAAATATTTATTTTTCATTTTTAAGTATTTTTTTCTGTCGTATACGCGTGAATGTTTTATAATACAAACTTAAAGATCAAGGGTTATAATGAATTGTAGGCTTTTTTTAAATAATTAGTTTGGCTTAATTCTTGATTTGTTGCTTGGCTTTTCATATAAAACATCAAAAAAATCACAATTGGGAATAGTTGTTTTTATTAGGTACTTGTGTATTAAACGTCAATTACTGCCATGTGAGCGTCATGTGGTTCTGGTTGGTTTTGACTAACTTAAACGAGTGTCTATGGGTGTAGATACAAATTTAGGTTACCAATAGTTAAAAACACATTAAATAATTATCGTCACCTATACTTCTTGTTATTCGTGCAATTAATACGTCATTTTGTTTGTTTTATTTTCTATTTATTTTTTTCATTCGATCATGATGGTGAACAAGACAAAATACAAATATAACACACAAAAAAAAATAAATCAGACTGACAAAAAATCAATACAAGACAATAAATACAAAAAAAAAAGAATCATGAATAATCAGTCAATTATTACCATTGATGTGGTGAAGAAGTAAATATTTAACCTAAACTGGAACCTATACCCATACACATGTAACGACCTCATACTGGTGGCTGGTGCTTAATACACAAGTAAAGTATTTATTACCGTACCAAATGTTGTTTTAACTAAGTAGAACGGTCCATCAATGAGCATTATATTTTGTGTGAATGGAATACGGATAAAACCTTTTAAAATCTTTTGTCAGTGGCTCCATCTTTAATCGAAATATATAAATTCATCAATTTATGAGAGTTCAGTTTATGTGATTTAGCTATTATGCGACGAAGAGTTTAGCTTAATAGATGATGTAGGGCTGAAAATTGAGAATAGATTTTTATTTATCATTTATTAGACACAATTCTTCAGGATGCTCATAGAATGCGAAAAATGTTCGATATTATGCGATTCTGTGGGATGGTGCATAAAACAATTACTGCATCTGCACTTTTTTTTTGTATATTTTGAAACACAATGTGTATGCCACATGTGGCGCAGTTGTAGCTGTAATTAAATGATGGAATTGTTCGATGTAATTTTTTTATTCATAGAAATTCCGATACATGCGATTTTCGATTCATGAGAGGTTTTTGCATATCATAATCCCCGCATAAATCAAGCACCACTTGTACAGTAAAACTATGAAAATAGTAGGTACACCCACGTGCTTTCATAATTTCCTGTACGAAAATGGAATGCCGTATAAAAAAAATACCGACAATTTTTTTTGACAAGATAATTGAGTGCGGTCGGATAAAGTTTCCTTCGCATAAAAGAAAAAAACGACAAACATTGTAATTCCAAGAATTCTAGAATGTCTCTTCTGGAAGACCAAGGTTCCAGTTTCATTGGCATGTCCTTGAATTTTGTCGATTTTGTTTTCCTTTAAATCATGCTTCTACTGTCAACTCGTCAACCTCGTTTAGTTTGTATCAAGTTTCCACGATCCATTGCACCATTTTGCGTGGCTAGGCTAAGTCATTAAGCCTCTTGTGTCATTCGGTGGACAAGAGCTAATGGTGTGGGCGCCAGTGAAAAATGGCGACGAAGCTATGTTTGCTCAGCTACGACTCCATTTCGCCTCGTGTGTGTGTGTGTACTGCTTGTTGGTTCTGTAAAGAAAAACCATCAGCTTGACATTCGCTCTGTTGTACAACCACATTATAATCGTTCATCCTTTTATTATTTTTTTTCGTATTGCGTAGGAGGTTGCTACCAACAAGACGATACGCCCTGGTTCGTCGATCATGATTTGGAAATTGACAGTTCAGAATTAATAATTACTTGTAGATAGTAAAACTACAGTGAAAGTTAGACTGACTGAGTATTATTAAAAAAAAATTAGTAAAGATTATGAAAAAAAAATAAAACATTAATATATCAAACAAAAAAACAAAAACAATGACACAACTGAACACATGTAAAATTATATTCATGCATGTGTAAAAAAAGACACAAAATGAATCTATTGATCAAGTAGTTGAGCATCGGATTTTACAGTGGAAAGAGGAGTCAAATCAGGGTGGGGTTTCAAATCAGATTAATTAATTGATATTTTTGTTAATTCAAGTCGTTCAGTCGTTACCATTCCAAAGTCATTAACTATGAAATTTTGTCATTTTGATATACATATATACATTTATACAGGGTGCTTTTTTATCAAGTGAGACAAGAGAATATCTCGCTTAGTATTGCACATACGTCGACATACGTTATTATATACAGTGGAATATGATTATTATGATCATTTTGGAACTACTGTAGTGATTTGTGATAAAATTGATAACGTTAAACAAATAGGTAAATAACACCAAACAGTGTTTTGGGACTCACTGATTATGATAACAATAACCGATTGATAACATTTTCCGTGATTATAATAGCCGGATTTTTGTGTATATTTAACAAAAAGTACGATAAAGTTTATTTTTTTAGAAATAGAGTATCGATTACACCATCTTCTTCTTCTTCACTGAAAAACCTCACAACCAATTCGATTTTCTCTTCACTATAGCGATGATCATATTGTAGAAAATGAAAGCGTTGATTGATTCAAAAAGACATGATCGCCCGCTGTGGGCTGTTCCAAAAACACCACCAGCTGTTCCTTCCAACGGCTAAAGACTTTCCTCAAGAATTTACAAAGAAAAGTTCCATTTTTCTTCTTCTTTTGTATGGCGCATTCGAGAGAGCCTTTGGGTCGCCTTCATTATAAAATCACTTGTAGATCAAAAGCCGTGGTAAACAACTTCTGGCATCTTTTTGAACCTACAATTCTTTGTTCAATTGGAATTATCGGGTTTTGGAAGCGAAAAGAGGCTAGAAGGGGAGCTTTTTCTGCAAAGTTCCTTAAGCTGGCAAAGTTCCAAGGGTGCGAATGTCACTTCTAAGTCTTTTCTCGATCTTCATCTCTTTGTAAAGAAACTACTTTTGGAAAGTCCCTTTTCATATCTTTCTTTTTTGTATAAAAACACCGAATCGTAGATTTTAATACTTTTTTTCCTTTTACAATCTAAATTGTATATAATCTAAAAATATATCTATATATATATATATTTCAGAATAATAATATTAATCTCGTAAAATAATATTTTATTGGAAAATTATGAATTTCGAATGTATACCGACATTCATAACTAGGCGGAGAGTCGTAAAGTAAAATATTAATAAGTGTACAATTTACTACATCATTACCTTTTAGTGAACATTATATTCACATTACAATAATATGACGTTAATATAATAGTAATGGAAGAAAGATGAAGTTCTTAATATATAAGTAATGTAGTTATATTGGATTTTTCTCGTGGTTGTATTTATTCACGAACCATTGGTTTCTATAGTAACATTGGAGAACATCAAAGTGAACGAAGAAGTTAATAAAAAATTCAATTAGTAATACCAGCAAGTGCAGTTTAAACGAATTTGCAATCATTCATTTATTATAACTCCATTGCGTGCCTTAAAAAATGTTTTCGACTCGATTATCATAATTAGTTTATTAGTTTGTTTTTTTTTATCATTAAAGCTGTAGTTTCACACATATGTATGACTAATACTATTTGGTACTTCATAATGTGTAGGGGATGACGAATGGAAGTAGTTATATTGATTCTGTGCTGTTTACTATGTACAGTACCTGTGTCAACGATTTGTTTATAATGTTGGAAAATAATGTTAAATTCAATCATTTAAAAAATAAATAAACTCATTATATAAAGTACATAAAATGAAAAGGTTTGATATTTTTATCTTAAGAAAATCGTTTAATTTGTGAATTTAATTTCTTTTGGATTGAATTGGATTCTCGAATTTGATCATTATACGCTTTATATTAGCTTCACTGGTGAGTGACTTTGTGAGTGAGAGTTAGTGAGCTGAGAATAGAACGTATACTGACATCTACAGATGTTTATGATAATATGGTGTATAGTCCTATGGATATAAAGCGAGAACCGCATAAATTGAAACTGCATTAGTTCAATGTGACAAAAATGGCACAAAATTGAATCGAAAATTACAGACATAATTAGATCAATGTACCAAAACTCGCATAAATAAAAACCGCATAAGTCCAATGTAAAAAAACAATTCGCATAAATCGAATCGAGAACTGCAAAACTCGAAAATGGAATTTTTCAAAACTTACTTAAATCGAATTTCGCGTTACTCGAGGATTACATTAAACTATATTTGCATAAATTTAAAATGGAATTACTCAAAACTCGCATAAATCGAATATTGATGAAAACTCATTGTTTTAACTGAAATTTTCTGTTGTTTTTGTGGTAATTTATTGGTCCCAGGGACCGGGTTAAAACAAATAAATAAATAAATAAATTACAGATTAACTTAAAAAACGCATAAATCTAAATTCGCATAAAACGAAACTATGTAATTAAAAAGCGTATTTTTATAAACACATTGTCTACCTGTTTTTAAATTCATTTTTGATGTTGGTATTTGATAGTCATACGCAGATCGGTTAAAAGCCATTTGTTATAAAAGATGAATAGATAGAGTATATCGATTCTTTTTGACACGTTTTCTGCGTTTTCAATGACAAGGGACACGTTGTCACTTTTGTTCTCACCTCTCTTTTCATACGCTGCTTAACGTTCCATTGTCACGTGGTTATGCTTCCGCAGTATTTAGACGTTAAAACGGTCTTTGTGTCATCATCACTCATACATTTTTAAGAGAGACATGTAGTGTATATAAGAGTAAGTGAAAAGTTACTTTTGTCAAGTTAGTGTACAGCTAACTTAGCTACAGTATGCGGTGATCGTTGCATTTTTGATAGGATGTTGGTTACCTTTAAAAGGATGGAAGCTATTATTTCATTAAATACCTAGATTAAAGTGTAAATTCCTTTTAGATATGTAATCCGGATACAGGACGAGATCCTGTTGTCATGTCAAATTCGTCAAAAACGAAATCCGCTATAATGTCAAATTCGCTAGAGTATTAAATTTGTTAAAGTTTGAAATAACCAACTGAGATAAAAGTAAGGCATTGGGGTATCCTGAGAAAGGTTGTATTTTACACTTTAATGGATGCATATGTTTTCAGCAAAGTATACAGGGTAAGTCAAAACTACGATACCATGGTATCAATAAAATATTATTCGGTTATTAAGTTTACTTGGCGGGTTCACCCTGATATAGGCCCTATATGTTTGTGTTTTGTGTGTGTGTGATTAGTGGTGATACACCATTATTATGAAAGTGTTGATTTAAGGATATAATAGCACCATGATAGGGCTGTTCGCAATGGTATCATTTCCATTGAAGCACTGTTAGCCTACATTGGAAACTGAGTCGTGGCTGCCAAGTCATATTTAAAAAGTTGTAACCAACGTTCCATTTAGTCATAATCCGGTCATTTCATACATTTCCAACAATGTCATTTCACATTACAGTGAAATAACAATAGAAACAGTGCAGCACCTAAACGCCTGCAGTGATGAATCCGTGTAATGCAGTGTTGTGTAACACTACACTGCACTACACCTATGTGTCACAGGAAGCAGTTAGGTACTGTATTGTTGATTTGTATTTTTATTTCAATTGGGTCATTGAAATTGAATGAAACGACACTGAATCATAATTAAATGTACTACTGTTACTGTTGTACAAAAATTGTACTGTTATACAAAAACGTACTGTTGTACAAAAATCGTACTGTTGTACACAAAACGCACTATTGTACAAAAACATTTGTACAAAACCGTACTTTTGGCTCTGTGTAGATTTCAAATTTCTAAGCATAATGATTCCTAGACTATAAATTCTTCATTTAGTTTGTTTTTACATCGAATAACGTCATGTATAGGCTACACATTTTTATTAGTGTTTTATTAGTTTAGATACGGTAAGTTAATACAACTTCCTCTAAAAACAATGTTAAGCTAAAATTTCAGGTCTAAATTTAATCCTAACCTAAAATCTTAACGTATTATCACTATTTCAATGCTTAGTTCATACTTTGTCATAAACAAGTTAGGCATTCTATAGAACCGTTGGAGTCTGCTAGTAACATGTATAATGCAATTTTTCATAGAATTAAAGTGTGTTAAATAAACTAAGTTAGTTTATTTAGTTTAATTAAATAGTTTAGGTTATAATAGTTATAATAGTTATAATAGTTGTGTTAGTTTAACTAACACAATTATCTCTATAGATATATGCACCGAAAGTTATTTCATGACATAAGATATATCACATTTTAACAGTGATGAGTGACTACTTTAAAAGAACTACAACTATAAACTACTATTAAATAAAGTAACTTTAACTACTAGTTAATTACAATTTTGTTAAAGTAATTACAATTACTTTTTTAACTACTTTAAAGTAATTGAGTAATTGTAACTACTTTTAGCAACTACAACTTCACTGTGCCAATTGGCTAGGATTAAAAGTTAACATCATTTTTATATTTATTTATTTATTAATTCGATTCCAGGCTGGGATAAAGATTTTTTCAATTCTTGTTTTCTATTCAAAATTATTTTTATATGTTTTAATAATTAATTATTTAATTATTTGTTTCAACTTTGGCGTATTAGCTTTACCTAGCATGGAGGAACGCACGAAAAATAATCATCTCTTCAAACAAATTTTCTGAAATCTTACAGCTTCTTGGTGTAAGTATTTGACCTGCTATACTATAAATGGTCTATACAGTATATACTCAATTTTTGGTCTACCCGGTATATATAGGCTACTGTATATACTCTTTATACGGTATATACTACAGTACTAGTTATTTTTAAAAATTTCTAATCCAACCTCTTTAGGATCCATTTTTCTTTATTTTCTTTTATAAAAAGTGAATTCTTAAAACTTCATAACTTTTTTTTTCATTCATCGTTATTTTTCTTTATACACGAAAAACTTGACAGTCATATCACAAAAGAAGGTGAAAATAAAAGAGAAAAAATTTATATAGAGGAAAAAAAAAGGCAACTTTAGTTTAGATTGATTGAGGCAATTTCTTTAAGCAGAAGCGATGTGTTAGAATGGTCAGTGTCTATCACAATGTGTCAGACTCAACTAGCCATTTTCGACCAAAGAAGGTGATGGAAAGACCTATAGTTTGGGGGAAAACAATTTACCCTTTTTTTTTACACTAAACACAAGGAAAAGTTTCGTCGAAATAAATGGGATTAAAGAAGATCATCATTTTCGAGAGAAGGGTAAAAGAGTTAAGATTATATAGAGAAGTGTTGGTTTATATTTATAACATCTGTGTATGTGGACCTCATCACAAGATCTGTTTTTTTATTATAGATTTTTTCCATCAAATAACCCCTTTCGATCGTGTACAGAAAAAAAAGGACAATCAGTCATTGGGGAAAGGGTCTTTCCTCATTCTATCTTCGTATCCATTCTCATTTTCATTCGCTATTTCCCATGGCACTACTTTTTTTTTGTGTGTGACTTTGTGTGAATGTGTCTGGGTTTCATGATGAGAAACAAGCTCAATACATTGGAGGAATTAATCAAACGTATACGGTCCGAAAATCAAATTTCAAGGGTGTTACTTTTTTTGATATATAGATACATATATACAGTGTATGGTATGGTGAAAATTAGTTCATCGAAACACTCGACGTAATCCATCATAATTAAACGACGTCAGGGAATCCTTGATTTATCTGAAATCCGTATATGCGATTTCACCGTCAAATTACGAGCGAAATTTTGTCACGAATTCGTCAGATTCAAGAAAATTGTGTTATTATGCGAGTGTATGAAATAATGCATAAGTTGAATTGAATTGAAATTATTCGGTCCACGTGAACCACTCATGTATCAAAATACATCATTTTTTTGTACAGTATTTCATATCGTCAAAAATTACAATACATCAAGTAATATTTTGTATTCATTGATTATCCAGTAAGTAATCGATGATTTTTTCGGTGAAGTTACTGAACGCTAAGGTTTTTATTATGAAAATTCCGATATATGCGATTTGGGTCTGGCGTCTTAAACGGTTTCTAAAAAGTTTCATTGTTTGAAATCGTAGATGTCATTTTTAACCAGGTCCCGTTTGCCGTAGAAACTTGAAATTTGGTACACAAATCAGTCCTGCGCGACAATTGAATTTGTCAAATTTTGAGGAACCAATGTTTTGTCAAATCGGAACTATTGGTAAATGAAAAATTTTCAGGTAGAGTGTTGCTGATGCTTTGAACCACATCTTTGTTTCCCATTGCTGTAAATAAACATACGTACAGTATATATTATGCTTAGTATATATATAGGTTATGCATACTACATATAGTTTAGTAGGCTCATTGTCGAGTGTAAAACAGATTCATCCGAAGAAACACTTAACAATAGTTGTATCAAAAAAACAAATTTGTTTCTTTTATCAAATTTATTTGTTTAATGATGATTAATGATAGTTTTTTTTTCGTTGTTACGCGAATCGACTTTTCAATTCAATTTTCCCTTTAATTGTTGATAAAAAATTGAATGACGATAATGTAATAATAATAGCGAGCTAATTAGCGAAAATCGGTTGTGTGTTTGTTAGTAAAATGATACTTGCTTTTTCGTCCAATTAGGCTATATCGACTAATGAGAATCAATCTTAATGAAATTAATTGAGTCCTTTTTATTTTTATTCTAATCTCAATTTTCAGTAATGACGCCGTTGAAATTCAGCTGAAATAAGTAAACGTTAGAAGCAAAACCGGTACTTAGTAATGTGTTTGAAATAAAGGGTGTCCCAAAAAATATTTATTTTAGTATACTTTAAATTGTATTCTATTTTTTTTGCGTAGTCGATACACGTTTTATAATAAGTATTTAAAAAATTTAAAGTTTTGCAAGTTGCGTTAATTTAAATTTAAATTTGTCATGCATTTTTCACTTTCTATAAAACATGCTTCGCGAAAATGTCAAGTTTTAATACTTCAGTGGTTTGCCAATTAAAGTGAATGAATTATTCTCGTCACAGTAATGTTTTTGAATTCTATCATTTCTTTACGAGGAAATACGTTGTGTGTGTGCAGGAAACGGAAACCGAAGAAGTTATGCAAGTCTTTTAGGAAATGTTTACAGAGTTCATTAGGCTGAAAGAAAGAAACAGTTTTAACATTATATTGGAATTTAGTGGTGTGCTCGTTTATATTTCTCATTTATAAATCTTTATCAACTGGAAGCTGTCATCGTTCTCTATGTGGAAGTTTATTGCGGATCAACCGGACCAGGTGAAGTGAAATAATCTTAATTGAAAACAAATGAAACTTGTTAAATCGTTTGGCTAAGTCAATTTAAAACCACGTGGTCGTTTATTAACCAGCCTAGATCTAAATGAAACAATTTTCCCAAGCCTGAATAAGGTTGAACGCAAAGATATGAACGTGTAAATTTGTTAATATTCTTAAGCGATTAAATTAAACATCAAAGAGAAAGTCGTAAAAGTGGTTTACCTGTTTCTTTAATGAATTTAAGAACTAGCAATTTTATTTTTTATGAAACCATAAAAAAAATTATAAAAAAATATATTGTTAATTTAGTGAATCGTTTTGCGACGTTTAAAACGTTATTTGCAAGTCAAATGCTTGACTTATAAAGGGATAAAATGAATACATTGCTATATGTTCAGACACTTGGGTTGAATTTGAAGAGTTTCATTTTCGTAATTAAAAATGAAACATGTGTGTGTTAAATTTCTAAGTTGTATATAGTAAAAAAGAAGAACTAAAATGTTTTAGAGTTCCTTCGTGATTGTAATTCGCTTAAATACTGGTGAAATCCGACAAAGTTTCAATCCTATACTTATGGCGCCATCTTCAGTCGTGAATGTATTATATTTGTAGTAAAATAATTCTTATAGCGTTTGGTTTCTAATTTTTTTTTTATCACAATTAAACTACTGTATATGTATAAAAAGCAAATGTTTTTCTCTCTGTCCATGGAAGAATGTTTCAACGACACTAAGTAAAAGCAAAGACTAAGCACACAAGGAAAGCCATAACGAACATAACGCGAGAGTGTACACAAAGAGAACAATATCTTCATCTTCACATGCTATAGCACGAATTGCCTAATACAGTGGAATCCGGTTATTATAGATAATGTAATCAAAATAGGTTGTTATTGTTATTAGTCGGTCCTAACACACTGTTTGATGCTTTATTTACATCGATTAATGTTATCAGCCGGCTATTGTTATCAAAAAGCACTGGTCTCCAAGTGATCACAATAACCAGATTCGACTATAGTTAATATTAAACGTGGGCTAGCATTATTTGCGCCAAACATGGCGTACATATTCGTAAAGCAAAGTCACATTTATAGAATTATTAGTCACTCAGTGCACGATCTCGCACGATCTTTTAGAATCGCATAACGTTGAAACTTTCACTTTCACTTATTTTTTTCGTGTATAATAGATTAATCACAACTCCAGAACTCTTATAAATAGAACCCTCTGTATGCAAGCCAACATGATGTGTTTTAAGCGTAATTGTTTACGAGCAATCTTTCGTGGTGAATAACAGGACAAAAGATTACCATAGAAACTAGCAGAACTTTAGCACGTCGAAAACTGTTCGCATTGATGATGGTATTCCACGAAAAGAGCACACGTTTAACATAGTAATCTATTGGGAACAGTTGAGGTCTAACAAGCAATCTTCTTCTTTTCCCTCGTCTACGATAACCAAGATGAATGGACCCAATGAACAAACTTGTTCGATACTGGATCCAGGTTTTCAATTAGGCTTGTTTTGTTTTTCTTTTATTACGTGGTCCGAGTTAATCGAACACAATATACAGAGATCGTTTTTTCTTTCGAATTCTTTTTAAATAAGGTGAATAGGTTCAATTGAAAGTCGAATGGCGTACTGCGTACAGAGGTTCCGTTTGAATTTTCATTTTATTTTTTTGGGGTGTCATTGTCATCATGTTCATCGAGCTGAGTGGTATGTGTGTGTGTGTATTGACACAGTTGTGCTCCTAAAAGCTTTTCTGAAACCATCTTGCAAATTCATGAGATTCGAAAGGAACATCCGAAGATTTAGAGCCGACTGAATGGAAATAAGATAAAAGTCGCAACGCTAGTGCCAAGTCAGCATTTGATTTTGAACCCCTTCAGTTTTTATTGGTTGTTGCTTTTTTATTATTCTTTTATGTAACAAAAAATAATATTATTTTTGTTACATCATTATTTTTATTTTTTCACTGTTAAAGTTAAATTTAAAATTTTCATTTCTTACAGTAGTGTTGGAATGACCAGTGAAATTACCTTGGGAAACCTGGTTATTATGTGAAAATTCCACAATAGGCAAATTGGGTATACTTAAGTGAGGTTTCAAGTTGCACGGTCCTAATTACTTTTAAAGGTCAAATCGCACATAATGAAACATCCTCGTCGTTTAAAATTTTATCTACAGGAATAAACACAAAGTGTTCACGTTTGTATGTAATATTTATAAGTAGGTATGTAATATTTTAAACTATTTAATTGCATTCACCAATTTATATCTTCATTTCACTCGTAAAGTGCAAAGTATGAATTTTTGTATTTAGATTACCCCCTAAAAGTTGCCACAATGTGGGCGATTTGATAAAACTGATTCATGTGTTTTATGCCTATGATATATGAGTTTTGGCTATTATATTTGACAAAAATACTGAATACTTAATATTGATATCCAATACAGTAATTGATCTTAAATAGAGACAGGTGTAATTGGAATGTAAGCTGTTAAATTTTGAACACACATTTCCAAAATTTTGACATTGATTTTTAAAAACAAATACGCTTTATGACCTATTTTTTTTTCAAGTATCTGACATATTGCGATTTTTTACATGTTCAATTTTAATGTCATGAATAAGTTAGCAATTGATTAAGGTACAATGTCTATTAGCGTGGATGAAAATCGATTAGCTGCTGTTCAAATTCAACAAAAGAAGAGTTGTTTGTTATACATGCACACGTGAAGTTAAGAAGTTCATATCCATGCATCTAAAATGGCAATTAATTACATAATATACTGCACATACTGTACAGTATATATACATACTGACATACTGTACAGTGAAGAATAGTATATGAATAGTACAATATACTGTACTACTATTCATATACCATGCGTTCTGTACATACTTTTGCAAGTATGTA
>JAQIWH010004471.1:0-16927 GCA_034695005.1 Cryptops parisi | reverse complement strand
ATAATAATAATAATAATAATAATAATAATAATAATAATAATAATAATAATAATAATGTCTAAATGGATCCTGTCAAGGCATCGTGGAGAGTTGATCTTTTGTGATCTTTCGTGGAGAGTTGGTGGTTAGCGATATCGAGAAAACAATGTTGTGTTGTTGTTTGGGAGCCGATGAAGCGTAACGATAACCTCCGTCGTCATAACATGAGATAGAAAAGTACCACCAACCGGGAGTGGACTCGCCCCAGGCGTCGGCGTCGGTCCATTCGGCTACGAGAGCCATGGACCGTCTACCGACTGGCCGACCCAAAAGTTCGGTCGAGCAATTAAATGGTGACCGCCGTTAGTCTCAAATGCTAATAGCTTTCGGAAGAAGGCTGCCCAGCGGCCCAACCAGATCCTAGAAGAGCGTTATAAAACGCGATAGGGTTATCAGTGAGCGTCCAAGTTCCACTCGGCCCCATTGAGAACACGTTAAACCCTTTATCGACTTCCTTCGGGTTCCAAACACTCCGCCCTTGAGCGCGTCTGTCCCCAAGTCCGACACATGGCCGGTCACGAGGCGAAACGACAGCGTGTCGTCGTCCTGCTTCTCCGACGTCGTCGTAAAAGACGAACCCTTTCCCCTCGACACACACAGTCGACAAGCACTGACTCTGCATTTCCCCACTCTCGAGGACGACGTTATCTTCGCGTTTTCTTGGCGTGTCTCCGCCGTTGTTACGAGAAAACGTCTCATTAATTTATTATTCCTTTACCTCAACCGGTGAACATGTGCACACGTGTAGTTGAGTTTTGTTCGCACATTTAAAATTAGTACAAGACTTTAATCAAAATCTATACTTTGTGGTCGCACGCTTCAAAGTATAGACTACAACGTCTCATTACCGCTTTCAATACATTAATTCGTATCCTTTTTTGTTATTCTCGTTATACCTCTATCTCTAAAAAATTAAAATATCACAAAATATTAACTATATCAAAATTGATAAAATACTACCAACTAAAAGAATTATCTTTTTGCTTGTTGATAATACACATTCCTTGCAACAAATAAAACAAATCATAACGCTAATACAATAAAACGCACAATAACCTCATTTATGTTCCATCATGACAATACAACAAAATTCTCTCAATTCAAACAATATCCTAACTGTATTTACTCACTATGGAATAGCTTTCCATCACGCATATTCTCTATCCCAAATTAGCTGGCACAGAATTGGAGGCAGCGAGATGAATCAGCCAATGGTTGACGAGCGTACACGCATTGAGATAGTGATCACCTAGCTCGCCCCTTGGCTGCCTCAAGCAAATTCTATGCCAGCTAATTTGGGATAGAGTATAGAAAACTACCTGCACAAAACACTCATAATATTAAAAATACCCAGAGTTTTAATAAATGCTTATTTCGTTACCTGCTGCTGAATGATTAATGATAAAAAAATTCTTGGATCGTTTTGTTTCTGTTTTCTTTTTTTGTTTTATTGGCATTTCGCCTCAATTGTTTGTTAAAGAATGCATTTGACAGTCGACAAGCATTATCAAAACTCTATATCAAACCCTATCATATCAAACCTCTATATCATACCCTATCAAAACTCGCAGACAAATTCATCTTTCAAGAAATCAAAGACACCATTATAGCAACCATGCCAAAGAATGCATTTGGTGTTATACCCGGGAAACCAGCGGAATATGTTATCTTAAAAATATATGAGCAAATTATCAGTGCCAGAATGAAAGGCTACAACATAAAAATAATATCTACCGACATTATGAAGGCATTTGACACCGTCCCCAGAGACCTTATTATAGGTAGACTAGTCAGCCTTGGAGTGTCATACCATAGTATCAAATTAATCAATAGCTACTTAAATGCGAGGTTCAGCCAAATAAGAAACCAGCCAGAAACAAAGACGAAGTCAACGAACAGGGGACCTCAATGGCAACATACCTTTATGCAATAGAGACAAATGAACTATTTGACCTCCCTATAGACTCCATCTTATATAGCTATATAGATGACAATTATTTAGTCTTGGAATATCCCCGATTCGAAACCCACACAGCAGACCGGATGCTTGAAAACGACTGCGACAAAGTCAATACCTGGTACATAAAAAAAAAATATGAAATTAAACCACCTAAAAACCAAACGATTAACCATTCAAAAGTCAAGTCCGAAGGCCGACTCCATGAACATACTAGGAGTAACCTCGACAGCGGACTGACGTTTGCTCCACAATAGGGAAGATGAATCGCCATATGTTTATCCTCAAAAGGTTAAAACGAATACTAACAAATAAAGAAAAAACAACCCTAATAAAAACCAAGATAGCATCCATCATCACCTATGGAATTCTAACATAGGCAGACGCAGTCGGTTTTCGCCTTCAAAGACTGAAAACCAGTTACAACAACATCCTACGAATACTATTCGGCCTCTCCAAATATCAATCAATAACCACAACGTGCCGCCAACTGAAGATACTAAATTTCAAACAGCTGATACAATATTACCGCCTCAAAGAAATTCCTAAAATTATTACAGACACTGACCACCCCTATCATAAACACATTGAACAATATGACCAGATTATATACTAGAGACAAGAAAACAGTCATAAATTCCACTACACCTCACAAGCCCAGAACATGGTTAAAAATAAATATCCTTACAACAGTTATCTTGAGTGGAACGCACTTCCGTATAAATACCGAAAGTAAGCCTCAGTTGGGAACAAATTGGAAAAAAAAATACTAAAACAATTTGACAAAATGTTGTATAAATAAAAGAAATACAATATAGTGCCTTATAGATTGTGAAAACTGCAATAAAAAAACAAATCAAATCAGATTAATGTGTTTCCATTTGTAAAAATTGTGTGATGTCAAAATAAAAAAAAATAAAAGCAATAAAACCGGTCTTTGGTAGCGGAGTATTCAACGAGTTTTCATCCATTCAGAACTCACAAACCATTTTCGTATAATTGGTATTTTGAGGTTGAATTACAGGATACGTTCGTCGTTAACAATCATTTTAGAATTTTAGGCCTCGTGGTTTCTGCCCCATAGATCGTGCAATAGTGGTTTTCCAGGTCATCAGTATCTCGAATTTGACGTCAATACTCACAAACCATTCCAAATATCAGTGTAATTAGAATTTGTCCTTCGACTACAGAACATGTTCGATATTGGACATTTATTTCAAAATTTTTGGTTATATGGTTTCCAAAACAGCTGAATCAAAACGGATCTTTCCTATAAAAAAAAAACAACTCACAAACTATTTCATGTTTTTGATTTTTTTTTTTTTTTTTTATTCTGCGGTCTGACGACCATTTATACAAGAGTGAATTGTCTCTAAAAACTACAAGTAAAGGATATGATTATACAATTTTTTATCAAACAATTTAAAAAATAGTGAGTTCAGGGGGATGAACAATTTTGTGTAATTGGTTGAACTAAAAGTTATATCCGTCATTGAACATTCATTTTACGAGTTTTAGGCCACGTGTTGCTGCCACAGAGCTCGAAACAGAGGTCTTTCAAGTAAACAGCAGTCTGAAATCATCGACTTTGACGCCTTCTCATGTCGTCATATATTCGTCATGGGAACGCTACGTGAAAGCAAAACAAAAACAATTTTGTGCTTAGGATGAAGAGAACGGTAGTAGATGGGGAGATGAAAGAGATTGGACGTGCACGTTGTCGGAATCAGCGCCATTTTCCGCCGAGTCTCCTGAAAATATTTCCACGACAACAGGCAATGCGTGTTAATGAAATCTCCTCGATCGTGTTTGTTGAACGGACTGTCATAAAACGGAATTACCAATAGGGTGAGACTGAACTAGAGGACGACGACGGGCAAAGTCAGCTCGCGTCATTGCCCTCTCTGCTTTCTCTATTGACGAAAAAACGTCATCGGTAGTGATGATAGCAACGGCCTCGACGTTAAGTCGTGGTTTCTTTTTTTTCGCTCCTTGTCGTCCCCAACGACCATCATCTCCATCATTCCAATTCGTTTCATCGAAGCAGCCGAGTCAGTGGCGTCGTCATCATCGTCAGCCCGAGGGAACGCGACAACGGCTTCGACAAACAACAACTCCTCTCCTCCTCCACGCGCAACGACGACAGCTTCTTTCAAGAGGCTCGGCTCGTACCGACTCAACGACCAACGCCTCAACTTGAAAGAGAAGCTCCGACCAACCGAGACTAGAAACAAATGGTATCGTGGTTTCGTCGAAGAAACGAGTCGGTACGTTACCCATCGCCGCCGACGAGAGCGACTTAAACATCGACGTTCAAGCCTCATCTCGACACACGGCATACTTACCGGAAACAGGCCACCGAAGAAGACCTTTTCGTGACAGCCTTTTAACACAACTAAACGGCTTCCCTACTAATAGGTAGTTGGAGACGGCCAGTCTACTAACACCCGTTCATTCGATAGGCGACTCAGTTTACGACAGTAAGAAACGGTAAAATGCGACATCGATCTTTTTAATCCAGGGTCGTTGGCATATTCATTTTTGTTGCTTCAACAACGGATGCCCCATTAAGCAACGAATGTTGCCTAATTTGACTGTTCTATGGATCGATATCGTGTCAATTTCGAGAAATTGACACGTAAAGGTACAGTTTTTCTCGTAGAATGTTGATGTTGATCAGTCATATATTTAGTTTCAAGCATTGTTACGCCAAATGAGGCATTGAAATAAATATATTTATACTCGTATGTTAAATATAGTTTACCTGCGCAACCACTCATTGTTGTGATTGTGAATATATCAGAATAAACGGATATACGTAAAATAAGGGATAGGAATTATGAATTTTCATATCTTTCAGTACTCTATCCAAATCTCCCCCAGAAATTTGCATTGTGTTGGGCTCAATTTGCCCTTGTTTTAGTAAAGGAAAGGGTGCTAGGTTCTTTAATCCCAGAAAGTTCTCACACCATCCAAGCTATTCCCTCCAATATTTTGGATCCAGTGTAATACGCTGTTGTGTCCTACAATTTTTAACCATCTGCCACAAACTCGTCACAGAGGAAACCTTCAAAACTGTTGTTAACTCGAAATTTTTCTTGGATTTCAGAGGACCACCACTTTTTGGATCTGTTGGTATGAAGTGGTTTATTATTTCTAATAACCAAATTATTGGACATTAACACGGTGAGGAGTGTGTTTGTAAATTTAGTCAGTAAAATATTAGGATTAGAACATTGTTCTTTAGTAAACACTAATTCCAACAGCGGGTTTAAAGCCACCCTATTCCATTCAACACAACTGAAATCAAAACTTGATCTAGTAATGCAATGCTGGGAGTTCGCATCTTGCACATAGTTTTCATGTAATTGTAAGATGATAAATAGTCAGATGGTCAACATTCACCAGTGTACCAAATCTTGGACATGTATTACCAATGGCATCACTAACAAAAAACTGATCAAGAATATTTGCCACTTTAGCAGTAACTCTAGTCGGTGTATGAATCCTAGGGCTACACATCAGACCTCTAAAAAGGGACTCAAGGGTATTAGTATGTTGATTCTTAATATTAAAAGGAACATTAAAATCCCCTATAATAACATGCCGAGTAGTAAGATCCAGGTTCTCAGTAACCCAGTCGTAAAGAACCTGAATTTCAATATATGATGGACGATAAGATTACCTGTGTGTGCGTGAGTTTATTTATTTTGGTTAAATCGGTTAATTCGAACTCCGGATAATTCGAACTTTTTTCGGGGTCCCTTCGGATTCGAATTATCCGGAGTCGATTATATCAGAATTATATAACGATTTCCTCTGTTTGATAGCACCCCAGTAGATGCCATTCGCCGTAATATCTGCGCCGTTAAATGCCACTCGAGATGACTGATCACCTTAAACTCACACGACTTTTTGTGTGTTTGTATCTTGTCCTATTGTTCAGCTTTGAAAGCAATAAAGATTATTATTATTTTTATTATTATTCTTATTATTACTAATAAAACTGAGAAATTTAAGCTAACTCCCCTTCTACCTTATGAAACAACGAAACTAGCACAGCTTCTTCAGTACAATCCAGTTACCACATTCTCTCTTTTTGATATAAATTCTTGTATGAACTTATCAGTTTTTGTTAATATCGGTTTTGTAATTTGATCCTTTGAATTGTTTAAATAAAATTATCGTTATTATTGACATGATCTATGAATGACTACTGCGATTGAAAATTGAAGCAAGCGTTTCAATGTAGCGACAACATGATTCGAAACGAGTCGTTGGTGGACCACGATGACGTTAAATCGTTTTCGGCGGTGTTTCCACATCTTATGACGAAGTTTCTATCGAACGTTCGACGTCACGAGCGTGGCCCAATTCTATAGCACTCACTTGGTAAAATGAGCCATACAGCCAGTCAACCCTAATTCTAAACAAAATTTACCTTCAAACAACACGTTGCGCCGTAAATGACGTTGCGAGAAGGTTTCTCCTAAGCAGGGAAAAAAGTAGGCCTATAACGAAGGCCGAAATAGATCATTAGCATTCCGGAATAAACCCTTCTTACGCGAGCCAACGTGTAAAAGAGGGAAAAAATGGAGGCAATCTCGCGAAAAGCAAGATAGCAATAGTAGTAGGCCCTGAGCCGCCGAGATGGTGGCCATTAAAAAGTAAGGCTCGCTCTCGCTCAGTTTTTCATTGGCTCGTTACGCGGTTAGGTCCGAATTTTGACGACGAAATATTCGGCAGGGTGCGCGTGTGCCTCGTGCAAATGGACGCCAAGTGGCTCCGATAATCCTCACTCTAGGCGAAAGACGAAGCGGCGGCACCAAGCAGCCGAAAGCATTACAGCAGCAGTAGCCTACTAATACTACTTTTGCCATTGCTACTACCACCACTACTATGATAGTAGTAGTAGTAGTAGTACGTAGTACTATTCTAAAACTGTTCACGCTCCCTAATGGAAATAGGCGAGCCTCGTGCCAGAAACGGCAGCGTCCTCATCATCATCAACAACAGCAACCACACAGACATAAACACACATCATCATCACTACCTAATTTGCACTTTTTTACTGCTCCACTACTACCACCACCATCACCATCATACACACAATGAAAGACAACCACACTACGCTCTTTTCCCGATCAGTGACAAATTCGCCAACTTGGTTCGACAAATCGCCACTGGCACAACCAGCATTCTAATATGAACAATATAGCAGTACAAAGAATGGGTTAACTTACCAATCAACGCCAACTACCATACATACCATGTGTAATTTTAAGAAAACATATGAAAAAAGCCATTAGAACTGCCAAGCGTGCTACTATTGCAAAATCCTCCGCCCTGTGGCAGCTGTGTCTATTAAAGAGCGAGTTACCTTGCCTGATAATCAGGATTCCATTTTTTTAAATGGTATGATAATCCCCTGTCATCCACCTCTGCCTTTAATCTATCATATATTTCCTAACTACGAGCATAAATCATTACTACTTACTCCAAGTCATTTCATCTCCAAGCTTATTAACTTAAAGACATTGGCGCGCAGCAAACTATTGCGATCTATCGCACGCGACTTATCGCCACGTGGGTGTTTCTATGTATTTTTTAATGAACACTTGCAAAAATGAATATCTGCCCGCCACAGACTATGCGATGAGAATGTTGGTGACCAAAATGGTGCTTTCCTGTTATAGCCGGGGCGAGTCTGATGTTGATATTTGCTTTGTACTTGGTATATTTTGTATGGGTTTATTTTGCAGGTTGGTTAGGAAAAACAAAAAAAAAACGTATTAAATGTATGATATTGTTTTGTTTTCCTAACCTATAAACCCATAACCAAGTACAAGCAAATAGCAACTCAGACTCTCTCCGGCTGTAATAGGAAAGTACCACCAATGATAAAGTACTCGGCGACGAGTTTGTTATGCCTCCGCAAACTACTCCGAAGTAGTTTTTGCGATTGTAATCGCCCTGACGGTTATATTTAAACTAGTCAATTCTCATGAAGGAGAGTGAAGGTCATTGTTTTGGATTTTCCCTCCATCTGACTAGCACTTCATTCTCGAGCGATGAAAATGACCAGTTACAGCTTCATTGTCGAGTCTCTTAGAATTAGTCAAGAGTATTAATGATCGTTTTCTGTGCCTCACCCACTGATACAACTGCTCCAGGCCTGGGGTGAGCTGTTTAATCTTTACCTAGCCTAACATTTTACTTTTTTTATTTTATTTTATTTTATTTTATTATTTTATTTTATTTAAAGCAGACTTGTCAGTCCAATAGCTACACACATACAAAAAAAATTGTTTTCTTCCATTTGATAAGATTACACAGTATTCTTAGGTAGATTTTCAAAATACACTCACGTTGGACATCAAGCCAACAGTAAATGTTTACATAACTCAGCATCAAAATTCTTAATTATTTTTGAGTCGCAAGGAGCATATTTCCTAAGTCTATACGGAAGAAGGTTCCAATAGGCTCCTGGGTGGTTTCCTTATCAATTTAAGTAAAAGTTACTAGGGTAAGTAAGATTTTAGCTGTTACGCAGCACTTTGAATTTTGGATCTAGCTATTATAATTGTCCAAGTCAAATTTTGTTACAACTGCACTCTCCTACTTGAAACATCCAACAAACAACAAACCAAATAGCATGGAAACGTTGTCAGTGTCAACAACTAATGCTGACTTTAAATTTAGAATCGTTACATCTACGGAACTACTTAAGTCATTATCAAATTTTGCATCGATAAGATCGTCCAACGCATCGATGGAAAGTGACTCTGATATCTAGGATACCCTGAGTGTAATACTGGGGTACTTCAACTATCCGAAGCATTCAAAAGAGAACAAGAATATCATTAATTATAGACACTGTTTTTCATTGATGCAAGCTTGATTAACTACCTCCAGTGATAGCAATTTCAAGTGTGACAACCTTAGCTCATTTAGTCCTGATTATTGATATTGGCCGGAAAATTTGCTGATGGTTTGGACAACATGGATTTCGATTATGTAAATGATGATGATCCCGATTATATCCTCATCCCGTGTAGCCTATCTATAAAGCATGGGTTTAAAAGGATGCACGTATAAACAAGAGAAACAACTATTGGTGTAACTCTGAAGCTGTCGAAGCATGGAAACATAAAAACAAAGGCATAACATTCATCAATTGACATTTCTTAAAATTGTCTACTCATTATAGAAAACCATCAGAGTGACACATTTAAAGCTCAAGTTGGCAACTCGAAGAGAACAACCATTACTACCAAAGACAGCCAGAATCACCAGGGGAAATTATGCATCAAAAAATAAATTTAACTGCTTAAATAATATTTTAATTAACTCGCTATCACCCCGTGTGCATTCGAGAATTAAAAGCTTTCCCGGAAAATCGTTGTATGCTTTCAAATCACAGTTTGGAGTAAATCGCAAAATCTTTGTCTGGACAGCGTTCTTCATAAATGCGATATTTTTACTGCTAGTTTCACAGCGGTGTAGTGTTATTTTTTACCTGGTGATGGCACCACTAGCTAGACAAATGTATAAGAAACATTTTTTAATAATCTCAATTTTGAATTTTTGGCACTTACAACGTTTTTCCGGACTGCAGTTTTTCTTGAATACAATTTTTTTGAGTTCTTCAAGTCATTCTATTGTATATTTTTGTGTGCTACTCCTTCGGAATGCATCCATTAATTATCAAAGAAAAAGTTAATGCTTAATGGCCTCTTTTACAAAAGAGCAAAAAACAAGAAAAATGTATACAAATACAATTAGTATCTGTATTGAGTGATTGCAGTTCTGTTATTTTAATGTTTTTAGCGTTGTTTGTATATAGTATAGTGGAGCATTGTCCTGTTTTCAATAAATAAATAAAATAGTTTTGTATTTATGCTGTACCGGTATTATAAATACTGTAGGCCTACACGAATTATTTTTTTGATAGATAGTTATCTTGACGTGCGTGCATTCCTTCTACTCTGTGCCGCCTAAATGTTGCAAATTCCCAATCCCTTCACAACATCACATCACATCACTAGCGTCGATGCCAGGCCGTTAACAGCCCTTTGAACGTTTTTTAATCGCAGCACTTGATTGGAAAGATAATGAAAAACATGTTGATATCTCTATTTAATGGTTGGTCCATTTCATGTCACCTTAAAGTAATTGTGTGAGCTCGTCATTTGTCTGCTCCGCTGTCTTTAACAGTTCATAAACAAGCGAGCAGTGATTCACCGCCGTCAAAGCACATGTACGACGACGACACGAGTCATCGGCAAGATCGTCGTTGTTGATTTCCCAAGCGGTCCAGACCGCCAACACACGGTGGTCGCGTTGAAGTCGTGGTGGAAGATCGCACCGATCACGTTTGCTGCTCCGTGTGTGAACCGTAGCTCTTATCTGACGGACAAGCGGATTCGAAAATGAAAGACAATGGTTCTACCGACCAAAGAGCTCATGATCACGTTCAGGAAGACAAATTGCGATAATAACTACGGCTAAAAACCAAACCAACTTGGACAGCACTCGAATCAAGTAAGTGGTGTTACGATAAACAACTGTTGACGGTCCATCTTACGCATGAAATGAGTAATCAGTCGATCGGTTGGCTGTCACGTAAGTTGTCTCGTGTACAAGTATACCATTATCGTCGTCTTGCCAGGTGCGAAAGAGGCGTCGGTGTGCGAGACTAACGTCTCCTTCGGCGCCTCGTCTCCTGCTCGTCTTTAGAGGGTCGGATGAAGCTGGATTCGCGTTCCATTATTCATTCGGTGGGAAGAAAACGCTGGCGCCAGACTGCCACGCGGCGGCAAAAGTGGCCCTTAAAATTTCATGAAACTCTGAGGCAAGAAAGAAAACGACGGCTACAAAAGCAAAAGAGCGAGAAGCAGCCAAAACGAAAACAAACGCGAGCGACCAACGTCGTCGCTGAGGAGCACCACCGGGGGACGAGTGACCGACCCCCTCGCTCACTCGTTCTCTCTCTCTTTCGTTCGCTCGTGACTGTGGTCGATTCCGACGACCAGCCACGTCACTGCTCCTGCTAGTGTGGGTGAAATCCATCCTTCCTTCCTCGTTTCCCCGGACGAGGTCCAAACATTTAGAAAATGTTCCGTGCTTTGCCAATGTTGACGCAGCAGATTCGGGCAAGTGACGTCGACTGCTTACACGAGCAGTTTAGTTCAGGAAATAAACGATAACAATAAAAACCAAACGGTTGTTCGTTCGCAAACTGCGATGACGTCTATTCGTTCCTTGTGGTCGAAAGCAGAAAAGAACCGGAGTAAGACGTTTTCCCGTGTATGAGGAGAAAGAGTTTCTTTTAAACAGTGATAATTTGGGAAACGTACCGTTAATTAAAATTCGTTATAAAATATTGACCTTTGTTTTGTAATGGATTTTTTTTTTATATATATTTTAAACGGTCGATAGAAACAAAATACAAACACTTAACAATGTACAACAAAACAAAACACAGACTATAGAATTGTATCTTCGCCAACTTCATAGTACTCGGATTATAGTATTACTAACGCGTTGCTGTTCATTAATAACCAATTTTGCCATTAACTTATTTTTAGTTTAAAAAAGCAATTTCGACGGTGTTCCAGAAGCATAGTTCGGTGGTGGTACTCAAAATGCAACAATCGGATATTGATAACCTAGCAAAATACTATTTTAGATTGTAGGCAACTGATAAATATACGACGTACAGTGTGAAACTTAGAAGTTGGTGGAATATGAAGATGAGTGTTTTCTTTGTTCGGACCACACCCATTCGAACCGATCATATCGGCTAATATTCCTCTACAGCTGTTTTTCCTTTCAGCTCAATTTATTGTTTCTGCTACTTCCTAGAAATCCTCGCACGTCTGGTTCCTTTTCCCACGGTGCGGGTGTCCTCCGTCGCGTTGTGTTTTAACCTGACTTTGGGAAGAAGAACAAGTCATCACCGGACGAGGAAAGTCGATCTCCTCCTCGCTCGATGACGAGGGAAGCGACGCTTTATCGCACGTGACGACGATGAGGTGCGAAGATGAGCCGGGTGCGCCAGCGTTGCCACCCGATCCTCGCGGGCGCCGGTCGCTTCCGATAACAAACGTGGCGGCGGCGTCTTCTCGCTCTCTTTCGCTTCCACCGACCACGCTTATCTCCTCGCAGCCGTGATAAGCGAGCGCTCGACGGCCCTCACGCCTCGCCGTACTCACCACCGATCAATGACGCTCGCACGCCCCTCGGTCGTGAGACCCCTCCAAAAAAAAAAAACAACCAGTCCGAACCTTCCTTCAAGACCCCAAAACTCCAGTTCCAAATCGATCGTAAACAACGACAAAAAGCCACGGCCAATAGCAAAGACAGTAACGTGAGGACAAAACGCGAGACTTGGTTAAAGAAGCACGTAGCTGATAAAACAAAAAGAATGCCTTGTATTTCAGTACCTCCCGTGGAATAGAATAAGAGTAGAAATGGGTGGTAGCGAGTGCAGCCGACGATTCTCGTTCACGTTTTGCAAAATGGTGTATAAGGTGTAAAGGGCTTAAATAGTACATCTGGAAATAGTACATCATCCAACCCTTTACGAGTGTGAACAGCATAGTGTGGTGGAGAGCCGCCATGCTGAACCACATCGCTCGGTATGAGGCCAGGGTAAGATAATCCAAAAAAGGCAGCAACATAACTACGCCATTCCATATGACGTCTCGACACCGTAAGTGTGACGTCGTAGAAGACTGGACTGGACCTGCGATTCGATTCAACCCCCGTAAATGCCACATCACACATTAAAACGCCATTGCACCTGATGAGCCATCGAGCGTTGAAATCAAATGCACATCCATTATCTTATTTACAAGAATTAGTGATGAATCAACCTACCTCACGAATAGAATTACTTATCAGTTCACAACGACTAAACCCAACTTGTTTCCTTATATGAATAATCGATTTCCAATTAACACTATAGCTGGAACTCTCTTCCCGTACCAGTCCGCAAGACAGATTTTAACTGCACTAATACTGCATGTTCGTCATCGTGTCTACATTTTAGGTTTAGCATATTTAAACATAGCATACATGGTCTTCAACGATCTCCTCATGTCTGTTTATCCAGTTCGGGATGTATTATTTAGAAAATAAAAACAGTAAGGCTATGTATATAATCCAGGCAATGCATATGAAATTAGCAATGAAATAGTTATTTTATGCAATAGCCATGTTATGCCGTTATTTCAGATATGTTATGCAAGAGGTTAGGTTCAAATTGAGACCTTAGTTTAAGCTTAATTTTAATTAGAGAAAATGGTGGTCACTAACCTTAAAAAGTGTAACCCATCTTGTTAGCAACAAATCTCAGATTTAAATAAATCAGTTTGTTTAATGTTCAACACGTTAATATTTGTTTCAAAACGTAGGTCTACAGGTATACTTGTATATAGCTTTACTGTTGTGGTTGAAAGTTGGTTTGACAAACAGTATATGGTTTAACTGCTTAAAATTGTTAACTCTTACTTGTAAAAAAATTTTTTTTTTACAAAATGTTGGGGAGACCCGTCTCCCCCCCCCCCCTGGTTTTACGCCTCTGCCTCTCTCGACGACTCTTTTCCCGAACAAACCGTCGCCATCTTGTCTTCGCTGCTTTTTACGCACTCACGACACAACTTCATTCTTCTTTTTCTGCATGGCCTCGTTTCTTCATCTCCTAGAGAATCTTGTCTCTTCCCTCCGGTCGTTCGTCGCTAATGAGCTTGTTGACGATTCAAGGTTAATTTGAATATTTGCCGCGTCAGCGACGATAACCCAAAACCACCGACGGGTGCGCAAAAAAAGCGGAAGCGACAGTTAAAACGAGAGCCAAGGCGGCGATGTCGTTGTTGTTGTTGTTGCAAGCACAGCTGCCTTCCACTTCCAGTCCACGCAGATCCATCCATCTTTGTACTACTACTACGTCCGTCCATGACCAACAACTATACAAAGTTGTATAGTTGTTGGTCGTGGTCCGTCCAATAGTTTCTTTTTACCTACTTTTTAACTTGGCGTGTTCGTTGTATCTTTGTTTGCACGATTCGAACTATTTTGTGGTCAATTTTGACACACTTCCCGATATCTCAGAAAAGTAAAATTTGACACACGGAGATAGTCTGCAATATATTTCAAGCTATTAAATTTTGAAAAGTTAACGTCGCGTAATTATCACAGAATTTGCATGTGAAAGGCCGATATCTTTTCTGGTAGAGTTTTGGTGCAGTTCTTCTACTTCCCCCTCAAGATTGTTAAGTAGAGAAGATGAGACGAGTGTGAACCACGGTGTCAGGGGTGAACAGTGAACCCTTCCAAAACGCCTTTAGGTGGATAATAAAAGGTTGTGCCTAAAAACAGTGTTTTTCTGATATGCATCTTGTTCTTAACTTCACGTGGATATTTCTTTGAAAGTCTTCTTCATCCCTATCAACCAATCAGCATGCTTTAAAGGGACCATTCCGACTTTTCGAGAGAGGGATAAGAAGAGAGGGTCTCTCGCGAGAGGGGTAGCGATGGTCCCTCGCCGAAGTGAAAAAAGTGGGGTTTCATGTTTTTTTTCCCTTTTTCCCCTTTTTGAATCTTGTTCTCCTCCAATACAAAGCTGGTTTCAATTCTTTGTTGTTTCGTCGAGCCTCGTGGTCGGCAAAGAAGAAAAAGGTGAGGGACTCGACCGACTTAGCCGAGGCTCGTGCTTCTGACTCTCATTCGTGGCATGAAGATACCACCGTTTAAAGATTATATCTTTGAACGGTGGTATCTCTACATCCAACTTGTTTACTTTACCGGTCCAAAAATTAGAAATTTAGGCCGTCGCAGCTTCATTTTTTCCTATACCTGTGTCAAGTTCGGACCAGTTTTAGTCGGAGTTGTTCTCTGCCCACCTAGCAGTACAGTCGCAATCGTCTAGAAAAGCGGCAACAATTTCACAACACTCACCCGACGAAGGTTAAACTTGCGGGAGGTAATGAGAAAGCTTGTTAAACTTGTGGTATGAATTTTATGCATTCTATAGCAACTCTCAACCCCTGCATAGCGTGGAATTTTCGACTAGCCAAACACATTCACCCCGTGATAGTCCCCAAACATAGAGATTCGGCGTTGCGAATATTTCAATTGGACCACAGAGCGATCGCCATGGCTAAGCTCTTTCACGTAGTCGTGCCTACTCAATGGTGTTGCAGCAGCAACATCTTTCGATAACAGCAGGGGAGAAATGAAACCGAGTGGGCACCGACTCCATGAATAGTGTTCCCTGATGAATCTTCCAAAGCATAAACCTTGAAGAAAAACCCGATGATCCTGTCCAATCCATCTTTCCTAGTTCTCTTTTGTTTTCGTAGAACCAACGAGTTACTTCTTCAACGAAGCGGAATAAAAGTCATTTATCTCGGCGACGGCCCCACAAAGCGATGCCCGGCGTTTCGATCGCGCTCAAAGTCTCTACGGTGTTTCCAGGTACCGCTGAAAATCACCATTCTAGCGGGAAAAAAATGTCCAAGCGGCCAACGATGAGGGTAGCAACGAGCCACCTACCACCCAAACGACACGGTCCGAAAATCATTTTCGGGTCGAACTCGAAACGAACGCGATCGGACAAGATTGCGGACGAAATGGAAGAAAAGAAGAAATCAAACGGGCGTGACGACGATAAAGTAACACGATGGACGACCACACCAGTTCAACGAACGAGTGCAACAAAAAAGCATCCGCTAAGACTATCACTCGCGGAAAAAACGACTCCGTTTCGGGGGCAAAAACTCCACTCGCTCCCCCCTCCTCCGGTAACGACTCCAAAGAGACACCCGGCTCGAGAAAGGTAACAACCCCGAAATGGTGAAAACAAGTCCTACCTTGTCGGAGAGATGGCACGGACGGGTCAGCGACAACGCTGGCAAAAAAGTCAATGGAGACAAACGACGGCGTCCGAGATCGATGTCCCTTTTGTCTGAAAAAAAATTAAAGACGGTCATTTGTCGTTTCTCTTCCCTTCTTGTGTTATGGTATGGACATGCCTCCCAAATAACAAAGAAACAATTAAAATAATTAGAAAAAACCAAACTTATTCCCAGCTCTCAGTCCATCACTTTAGCGTTACCCTGGGGCTGAGCACTCAGCCCAAACAATTACCCGAGATAAACTGAAATTATTCCATTTTCCAACATCAACAAAAACTCCAAACTCACTAAGCATTTCTAAACCTCATTCCAAGGTAAATATCAAATTCCATGGATCGACAAAATATAACCTGGTATTAATATTAAATTCAAACTAAGACATACGCTCTAAATTATAATAATTGTCATTGGGAATACTACTAGAGAAAACTACCAATACAATATTTCCTGCAAAAAGTACTTCTCAATACGCTAATAACCGCTTTCCATGCAATACGATTCAATCTTGGAACTCACTACCAACTCCAATTAAAACATGTGTATTTATTTATTTATTTATTTTATTTTATTTATTGAAAAACGTTCTGAACGAACAAAGGAGACAAAACAGTACAAGTAAATGATATAACAAAAAGAAAAAAAATTATACGGTAAAAGGTTAAAAATTGCCAATAAAATTTTTTAATAGGATGTTGAAATGTTTGCATCTCAACTGACAACACAAACGAGAGCAGGTACTAAAATGTACAAATTTTACATGCACAAAAAACTGTACACACTTTAAAAACAAACTATTCAAACATATCTTGTTTGGAAATTAATAACATTACAAACTGTTTGTTGTTTGTTCACACGTGACACATATTTCATTGTTGTGTTTTCATTTGTTGTATATTCAAATTCTGTATCTGTTAATTTTCAAATAAAATTTGAAAAAAATTTTAAAAATTTCTTAAAAATATGTAATATACTCAGATAAATTCTGAAATAATTTTAATTGTCATTTTTC
>JAQIWH010004470.1:0-16929 GCA_034695005.1 Cryptops parisi | reverse complement strand
TTATATATTTCTATCATTCCGATTTTTGCTTAAACCCAGCTTCCGACTGCGTCCCTTTAAAGGAAACATTTCACTTTAACTGTCACAGATAGTATCGCGAATAGCGTAATAATTTTGACCCTTGACGTTCGTCGCAAAACTAGGGGGGAACGTCGTTGCCATCATCTTCCTTTTCGTACTCTTCTAAATAATCTCTTTTCCTTTATTTTTTGGTTCCAATTTTTTTCTTCATCATCTTTTTCTTCCTCCTCATCCTCGGAGAAGACACAAGAGGAAATGGGCAAATAGGGACGAGTTTTAGGACTTTTTTTTTAGTTTTAGTTAGGACCTTGCGCCTTCTCTCAGGGTGATGACCGAGTGTTGTAAATTTCCAGTCGCTGCCGATGAAGGGGAGGGGAAAGTGTCACCAGTAATTCACAGTCATGGTGACAGGTGGAGACGTTCTGTAGCCTCTCGTTTCGTGTCGTGATATGCACCAGCGGCCCCTTTTATTTGCATTCAAGCGGAACGATCGAAACGACCGGCTTATTTTTGTACCTTGTTTTCACCTGTGTATATATATATATATGAGTGTGTGTGTGTGAGTTGATACTTTCCATGTGGATGAACCGACACGACGAGTTAGTTTTGGATTTTATCTGTTTTCATTTTTAATGTTTGTGATAAAGTTCTTTTTATGAGTGAAAACACTTTTATGGAATGGCTTATTCCGTTTCAATTGAATTGGGAAATTCTACAATTTTGTAAATGTTTACCACGTTTTGTGATTTTTGGTGACCTCAATGAAGATACAGATATTCGTTTGTCGCTAAGAATTTATTTTATGCAAAAACGGGATATTGGATGTATATTTTAGTTTATTTTCGTCAAATGTTGAACTTTTTTGGACACTTTAAATTAAAGAAATGGATGATTCAATGTGTGAAACAAGATGGTGGTGAGTGTTTTATGTGGACATTAAAAATGCTGCGGGAAGTAAATTGGAAATTTTAAATTAAAGAATTATCAATATTCTACGCAAGAAAAGCCGCGAGCAAAATAATTCGTAAAAAAATACTATTACTTGTGTGCCTAGATTTATGCGAAATCCGTATTATGAGGTTTCAATAACACGCGACAGAAAAATGTTTCAAGAAGCTCGTCATAGGCGAGAACATTTCATAATTATGCGACTGTGTAATGGTGAATAAAAATGTCACCTCTGCACCTGCTGCTGTTCTTTCACAATGTGTTCGTCACATTTAGTCCAAGTTCTTCACTGTGAACTTATAGTCTGTTTTTGTTGAAATCTGGTTTTATTAATTTGATTTATGCGAGGTTTTCTGTTAGAAAATAACCCGCGGCATAAGTGTAGATTGCTACTGCTTTGTCAAGTTTTCCAGCACGACAAAACGCATGGCTATTTCAAGCTTTTCAGCATAACACAGCGCATTGCTGTAGCTTGTTTAGGCTTTCCAACACGACAAAACGCATTGCTACTGTTTTTTTTTTTGCAAGCTTTCCAACACGACACAGCGCATTGCTACAGTTTTTTTAGGCTTTCCAACACGACACAAGCGCATTGCTACAGCTTTATCAGGCTTCCTAGCATGACAGAGCTCATAGTTACAGCGGTCTCTGGCTATACAGCTTTTCCAAGGCTCGATTACCTGTAGACAATTTTTTGATTCATGCAAGGTTTATGCGGAACACTTGCATAAATCGAGAACTTACATGTTATGTATAATACAAGAAAAATAGAACAAAAACGCGTAATACTTTTTAAAGAGCATTTGTTTTATGTACGTTTAATATATTTTGCTTTAATAACTAGTTTTTTTGTATAATATACTGTATATATGGTCACACGAGCATTGAAAGGTGTGTATGACACATTTCATTATATCCACTTCCTTCAATGTTGATATAACGAATAAGGTACCGGTAATAAAAGAATCTTATTTTTCGTCAGACTATACGAAAACCCCTCAAATCTAATTTGGTAGGTCAAAAGAGCAGGAAAATTATTTTTGCCCTTTCTTTTTGATTAATATTTGACTTTTTCTTCTCTCTTTTTTTTTTTTCGCTTTTAAGATTGACGACTGAACTTTTCTTCCATCACAATGTTTTCTTTGTTCATGAAGACAGCCTGTGGTTTTCTCCCCCTTTTTTTTATACTATACCCCCCTCTTCTTTTCTTATCCTTTTTTATGATCTCCAGCGTTTTCTTATCTCGGGTACGGATGTCGTAATTGAAGTTACCAGCGTGATGGCGAATTAAAATCTTACCCTGGCTGGATTATGGAGAAGCGTGTGCGCACGCGCAAATAAATTGAATTAGGATGATGGAGAAAGATTCCGTAGCAGGCAGTAGTAGTAGTAGTAGTAGCAGCAAGTATGTAGTTTCTACTACAACACTAACACTCGAGGGAAACGTTCGGACCCGTTTTCTTTACTCGACCTCACTAGGGACCTTTCCAGGCCAACCGAAGGAGAACGAAAGTCACTTTCACTTTTGCACGATTTCTATTTTTTCTTTTTCTTCATCGTCTTTCGAGAGAAAGAAAGTGTAGTAATTTGTTTGCACGCTTTAACTCCAATCTTCTTTTGAAAATAAACGGGTTGTGAAATGGAACGAAAAAAAAATTATGTTCGTTTGGGATTTTCAGACTTTGGCCACAGACTTTGTTTTAAAGGGGGTCCGTGATAATAGTCCAAATGAGGTGAATGAACATTGATAGGTTGTTTTTTTTGGGGGGTTGGTTCGGTGACTGTTGCTTCTTGTTTGTTTGTTTTTTTGTTTGTTTGTTTTTTTTTTCACTTGTTTGTTGATTTTTTTTTTCACTTGTTTGTTGATTCAATAAGGTGTTTATCGCTTCGGAAAAGACAACAAATCGCCTTATTTGTCCGGGTTTTTTTTTCCGTCTTTTGGTGCTCTATCGATTTGTTTTGAAAGGTAACATACTTTTTTAAGTGTTTTAAAGTAAGTTGCAATACAGTATTTGAAACACATAACTAAAAATATATCAATATGTTTAAAGTTGAAGAGTTCATGAATTGCATAAAAGCTTCATTATTTTCGTTTCTTGGTGAAATTGAATAATTTAATGAATATTGTACTGTAAAATGTAATTACCAATTTTTGTGCCAATTTATTTTTTTTGGGTACTTTTTTTTAAGTATAAAATAAACATTATTAGTTTTGAGTTATAATTAGTCAATATGAGATTAAAAAAAAATTACTTTATCAT
Organism: Cryptops parisi; assembly: GCA_034695005.1. NCBI lineage: Eukaryota > Metazoa > Arthropoda > Chilopoda > Scolopendromorpha > Cryptopidae > Cryptops > Cryptops parisi. The sequence continues at coordinate 13,699 of JAQIWH010004470.1, read as the reverse complement.
AAAACTAGTGACATCATTAACTTTGAATTAGTTGTAACGCAAGAATCGATGTCAAGCACCAAAATGCCGCCATTTGAATTACATTGCTCGCTATTTCTAAACAAAATTCTTGATATCTTTATTGAAAGAAACTCTGAATTTGATTGAGCTTCTGACAATTTAAATTCGGACAATTTATGTATCATCAACATAAATTACTTTTCGAATTCTTTAGGTTAGCTGACAACGCAATTTTTGGTATGGAAAATCATTATCCCGTGGAGCAATTTGTGGTAAACAGTGCTTCTTCTTCAGTGCAGTTTCTTGCCAATCAGTTTTCATTGGTTGGGGAAGAAGTTAACGTCACAGGTGTCAACAAATTGCCTGAGTTTCTATAACTGAAATTGTGCAACTTGTCTGTCTTTAGACAGTCAAAGGCTTTAAGTCTGACGTCACAAAATGTCTTTAAATAATTGAGTTGTTTTTTTTTTCGGGGAATATTTTATTCTTTGAAGTTAATTCCTGGTGCAATGGTGTGCAAACATCAGTAGTGTACATGACTAACAAAACACTTTTTTGTTACGTTCATTGTTTATACCGTTTGTAAATCCAAATACTCTTCATACGAAATAGTAAAAAGAAAATTTTTTCAATTTATTAAATGGATTTCTTTTTCCTGGGGAACATTTTTTTCAAATAAAAAAAAAATAAGACTTTTAAGCGTCTTCTCTTTGATGATTGATTTACCGTGAAAGAAACTCAGTCTCCCCCCTCCCCCTTTTTTTATTTTATTTTCTTTTTCATTTGTATTTTTATAAGGACATTCTTCTTAAAGCAAGACGTATTTTTATCGCTAGTTCTCCATATTACTTTTCTTTTCTGTGGGTTAAGTTGGAAGGTTGCCTACTATACTAGTATAGTATAACCCTTTTCTTCTTCGCTTCACCGATCAGTCTTATTAAGAGACAAGAAAGCCTGAAAGGGCTAGGGAGCAGTCTGCTGCGTCAATTTAATTAAACAGACACACGTCGCTTTCCCCTCCCCTCTCCCTTCCCCCTTACTCCCCTCATTGTCGTCAGAACCTTGACAAAATGGAGCGCCGACACGCACGTTATGTCGATTCTGCACGCTGTACAAACGGAAGACCCAGTTAAAAGAAGAAAAAAAAATAAGTTGACAGGCGAGCAAAGAAAAAGAAGAAGAAGAAAGGGGGGGGAGATAGGTAGACACACAGACATAAGTGAGCGAGTGATGATGCTGGAAACCGTCTCACCCTCAGGGACCATCAACCGAGTCGAAATGTATGAGGCAGCCATTTGCCTCGGAGCTTTGTGCATGAGCGCTCGGATTACTTGGATTTTGTTTGCACGGACGCCAGTGGGGGTTCCTTACGAAATTGGGGGAAAGAGTCGGTGTATGAAGGCCAAAAAAATAAATACGTAAAAAAAAATGAGACAAGTAATACTTAGTGTGTGGTACCTGGTGTTGGAAGTGTTAGTAGACTTCTTGTTGGTTTTTTTTTTCGTCGTCTTCTTGTGTCGGCGTTGTTGTTGTTGTTGATGGGTTAAATCAAGTGGCACTCAGGCCTGAAATTAAAAGAGTTGGAAGCTAGGCAGGTGTGAAATGTGATTTGGGTAAATGCGAGCGTTAATGAATATTGCGAATGACGTGCGGTGTAAAGAGTGGTGGTGGTGGTGTGAAGTGTAGGAGAATTGCAGAATGGGTTTTAGGAGGAGAGTAGATTGGTTTTGATTGTGCAGTGCAACGCTGTCGCATTAAAACTTGTAACGATTAGTCAATCGGGTGTATGAAATTTTTGAGATGAATTTGGTGCTGGTAGTTACAGCTAATTTGTAGCTATATTTTATGCGAGGATCACGTTGTTCGAAATGTTGTGGAAAATTGCATAATGTCTAAATTACCATAATGGTAAAAATATTTTGAGTGGACGAGTTTAGGACAGGAATTTTGAACCACACGTTGTGAAAGCAGGATTTGATAGGAGGATCCAGTATTTATGCAAAACACCGCATAATAGCGAATTTTTCTTGCATATAACGTGAAATATACAGGATTTTTCTCGCCGCATAATAACGAAATTCACATATACGTAATTCGCATAAATATAGTTTTCGGAATGTTCACTCACTTGTCTGCACCACCACATAGAATCGCGCAATAACGAATTTTGTTTTGCTTATAAATTGCATGTGGATGGATTTTTTTTTATCGCATAATAATGAAATCGGTCTACGAATTTCCAATAACAGCGAAATCTAATCTACGAAACTTGCATAATAACGAAATTACATTCTCAAAACTCGCATAAATCGAGGTTTTTATAATCACTTTTTGTAGTATAACTGTTTTTTATAGTATAACGAACAACTTTGGGCTTGTTACGCAGATTGTAATGTGACGTTAAAGTTTGTTATATGATAACTAACACTAACCACTGTTTTTTGAAGAAAATTTTAAGTTTCCTTGGTAAAATTAGGTGTATGCCCGTCATAAATGACGGGAGGCAATTGATTAAATTCATAAACATAATTTATTGATTTAACTCATGTTGCTTCGCGACATTCGTTAGTTAATGTTTTTATATGTTCACGTTTTATGTTTTATCTCAGTTACTGCTTATGTTTGTGTTGGTATGGTAACACATTTGTTAAGTTATGGTTATGTTTGTTTTTAGTTGGAAACATTCTTGCACGGAAAGAGACAGAGAGAGAGAGAGATAGACACTTTTGTATTATATTGTTTAATGTTAACACGACGCATATCTTTGAACACACAAAAAAAACACGTTAATTAAAAATGTTCTATTTCTAAACAACGCAGAACTTCTTTATTCTACATATCATTTTAACAATGATTATGTTTACTAAACAAAGTTAGTTGTAACTTTAAAACGACTCGGACATTCGAGATATTATTAAGTATATCAGATATAGAACGTGATTTTAATGTTGTTTTTTTAGTTATTTTCGGATGGCCTTGGGCCAAGAAAGTAATGTCTCGTATACCAAGTTGGTCGTCTTAGGACAAAGATGGATTGCGGTGGGGGAAAGATATAAGTGACAAGAAATTGTGACTTCTTTTTTTTTGTGTGTGATGGAGATGGACGACAAGGCGGATAGGATAGGGGACGATGCGCTAAATGCCACAGCCACAGGATTGCACTGGGATGAGTTTTGTGTTGTTTCTTTTCTGTCCACACATTTCTCTTGGGTATTTCTGAGAAAAATATCGAAGATAAATGGACGTTAATTAATGTGGGGGGAAAACTTACCGGTTGCTAGTATACTTCGTGTGCTTTTGCCGTGAATCTTCATTAACGAGCAACGTGTGTTAAGCTTTTACGCCGAAGCTAAACTTATATTTTTTTGTCGTTTTTGTTGGTTATGTTTTTAATGCATTTTAGATTTCTCTGAGGAATTGCTGTTTATTGATAATGAGCGTTTTTCCTCGGGATATTTTTTTTTGTATATATGTATATAACAGAATATATTTTTTTTTATGAATATTAAATTTGAGATTCGTTATTTTATGGTAATTTAATGAAATCCTGAGTGGGTTGTTGTGTGTTTATTAGCTTTATCATCATTTTCAATAAATTAGTAAAAATTGAATTGTGTTAAATCGAATCGTACGATACAACGTTTGTTACTAATCATAAAAAAAAAATATATTTTGTAAATGAAATTAGAAATTAAGGCCTCCTACTTTTTGGTGTGGCAAGAGGAGCAAATTTTTGGAGAACTGTAACGACAACTTCGTGTTCTATCAATGAAAACTTGTTGGCAAGAAGCTGACGTCACATCACAATTGTCTTCAAATTGTTCCACCTGTCACATCAAAAGTGCATGTGTCAGGCGACTTTTAGATTCTGGAATTTAGTATCGAAATGAAATGAAATTAATTCTATTTTAGTTAAGTTATTCCACGTACGTTACAAAAATGTAAAACAAACGAAGTTATTATACTCTTTATATTAGTTTCACTCGTGAGTTTGTGAGAGAGCTGGGAATTAAACGTATACTGTCATCTACAGCCGTTTATGAGAATATACTGTAAAGTTCAACGTACCAAAAAAACGGATAAATCACAAACCGCATTAAGTGCAATGTAAAAAAAGTCGCATATATACATAAATAAATCGAAACTTACAGAACTCAAAAACCGAATTACTTAAAACTCGTATAAATCAAATATCGAATTGCTCAACAATCGTTTAAATTTAATTTCGCATAAATCGAAAGTCGCATTAAACAAAATGCGCATAAATCGAAACGTGCAGAAATAAAGAAAATAATTTTTTACTTTATGTGATATATGTACATACAGTATGTCTGAATGTCAATGTCATACTGTATGTACTACAGTATGACAGCAGGCTATATAAAGAGTATGCGTAAAAAGTATTTTCAATGTACTTGTTTAATAGAAATTATATAATTTTTGGTCGATATCAACTTTTTATCTTTGACGATTGTACTCTTTATGAGTTTAGTTGTTAAAATCAATTTTTTGGGGGGGAAAGGGGGTAGGGATTCTCGAAAATGGTTAGTCGCAACGTCAATCCCATCTTCATTGAAGCGAAGGGAAGATTTAGATGTGACAGTTCATTCCGATGACAGTCGTCTGAGGACAAAACCGATGGTGACAATGGCTGCTTCGGGTTTTAGAGACACAAGACGCCTTGTCGAAACACTTTTCTTGTAAGATTGAGAAACACGCCTACCTGTGTTTTACTCTTCTTCCTCCCCTCCCCCCTTCTTTCTTTATCCTTGTTCTAAATTCGACCGAGCTGAGATGAGAAAATTTTTATAGACTTGAGAGAAAAGAGGTGTAGTAAGTTCTTGACAAGCTAAGTTGAGCGTGAATCGGATTGAAGCTAGGTCGTTTTCAGAACTCGATTTTTGCGATGGGTTTGTAATCGAGCGAAGTGACTTTATCAGTCGATTTTCATTATTCGTGGGTTATCGATTTCGTAGAATTAATTTAACTGGGATGTGTGTTTGTACAAAAGTTTTGAACATGGCAGCTTGTTCGTTTTTCGTGTTTTTTCTTCATGTTTGGAAATTTTGTTTCACTTTAATCAACGATTTCAAAAACGACAGTTATCTTGAATCTGTTTAATGTCGTTTTTGAAAACGACAGATTTTTATTTTTATTTTCAAAACTTGTAGTTTGAACAACAATTTTTTCTTGAATTTCAAACATTTATGTTTTTCACGAACACATTTTAATAAACATGTTTTGTGGATTTAGTGATCTTGACGTAAAAATATTTTGCTCTTTAAATGTCGTTTTACTTTGAATCTTTCTGTAACGTCAAATTAGACGGTTGGCTGAAACTGTTTAAATATTTACGGATTCATTGACCTGGGAAACATTTCCAATATGATCCAACATATTCAAACAAACCTAGTTAATTATTTAAAGAGAATAAATTAGAACATTTTCTTCAAATGTAGAAAATCCTTGATTACTATTTTTTATGAGAATTTCGATGTATGCGATTATTATACATGCCAGCATAAGTTACCACCAGCGCCACAGACGGCTTTTATTTTAACTGAATTTTTTAATATTGGTTTATTTTTGCCCGTGTTGAATGTAAATGAAAATGTTTTTAGGAAGACATGTAAAGTTATGTACATTATATTGAACATTGAATGAGCATTACGAGTATATTGAACTGTTCGAATGACAGTGACATTACATTGAATCGCTTCTCTTTTATTTTGTAATCTGATAACAGCAGGGACATGGCTGTTGCCCTTTCTATGCATTGGAGATAACATTCACTGATTTCTGCAAACAATTTATCATTATTTTTATGGCAATTTTTGTTTTTATTTAAAAAAAAAATTGCTTTGCTTGGAATTTTGAATGTTCAATTTTAATCACACAGGCGATAATTCTCTCGCCGCTTCGCAATTTAAGCACACTTACCCCCTCCCCCTTTGCTTTTAGCCATTAATTCGCTCGATAAGGTCGACTTGGCGTTGCGTTTTGCCGTGTCTGAAACACCTGTCGGACCCATTGACCGCTTGCACCCAAACGGTGATCGATGAAGTTTAATTACTCGCAAGAATGGACTTCATTGCATATCTGCCCGCGGCACCTAAAACTTTCCGGTTTTTTTTTTCGTTTATTTCTATTTTCGTCGTTCGATCGTAAGCTTGATGAGACGCAGCTGCTTACTTTGCTTAAGGACTGATGGACATTCCTCGATGGCCCGCAAAGACCTTTTCCCTAACATGAACCAGTCATAATGAGCAGTTGCGCACCCGAAGAGATTTCTTCCATATACACACACACACTACTGACCAAACTTTGTGTAACATCAGCTGTATGTGTAACGTCCCTGTGCATTCTCTCTTTGCAGATGGGTTAGAGCATCAGTAGTACTAAGTGGTGGAAAGGCTTTTGAAATGCTGCCACTTCACCACCACCGAATGTGCTATGTAATAAATATCATTCATTTGGCTCACGGCTGCTCCATATAGAGCACTCGTCGTGGTGTGTGTGTGTGTCATCTTCGCGGTTGTGTTGAATGAAACGCTACTTGACTTAGCACCGAAAATGCAGGATCGTGCTTTTGGTCAGTTGGGCGGTGCAAGCAACCGAACCATTTTGTAACAGCTGTTTGCGTGATGTGTAAGAATTCCTCATCGGTCGTGACATGTCTACGATACTATGTAATGGGAATGCAATTGGCAGATTCTTTGCTGTAATGGCATTTTAAAGTTGTCGACTTGAATTGATTGACAATCGCATTCGTTGTCTTGTTTGTTTTTTCAGGGGCCTGCCACTTTGATTATTCGGAGAGTTCATAGTCTTTTTTGGTGATTACGCCATCGGTCTATGTTTTAACATATATTAATTTCACTTGTTGCTCACTTGACGTAAACAAAAGTACGTGCGGTTTTTCTCAATTTTCGAATCAGTCGAATTTTGAGCCTCTGGAGCTTTTGACAAAACTGAAGTCTGGTACCAATAAGTTACAAGACGTTTCCACAGCAAAGAGCATGCTTATGTTTTACGTCAAATGTGGTATCAGAGATATGCTTTATTTTACTATTTTCGATTTTTTCCGTAAAATATGGATACTTGTGTATCAAACACCAGCTACCAGTATGAGGGCACAACATGTCTTTAGTTTAGGTTAGCTAAAACAAATGAAAATGTATTAATATTATGGTTAATTTATTTATTTGTTTATTTGTGTATATACATCCCAAAAGAGACAAAACAACAATACGATATCAAGGTAAATCAATACATAAACAGTTAAAAATTATTGCTAAGTAAGACATGTTTGTAGAGATGACGTTTAAAATGATGACAACGTTTTAAATAATTGAGAGAGTGACAGGTAAAAGTAATTTTACGGATATAATATGGAAGATTATTCTATAGTGAAAAGGTATTGTATGGAATAATGATAATGATAAAATTGGTTATTTCGTTAACTAATTTAAACTGGTATCTATTTAATTTTTTTTTTAATTTTTGTTTCGAGAAACAATGCAGTAGAGTAATCAAACAGAATTAGTATAAATTAGTAATGTCGGAATTAGTAATGTGTTTGTATAAAGTTTTTGAAATGTATTTATAAGAGATTTGCAACTTGTTCTAACACAGATGATTGATAGTTTTCTAATGTATAAAGGAAGTGCGTTCCATTAGATGATATAATTATAGGGAAATCGATAAAAAAATTGATGAGATATCTTGTTGGAACTTATGAGAGTATATGATATGAGGAACGCGTTTGAGGAACCTTGTACGACTACGTTAGTTGAAGGAGGTTTAGTGTTTGGTGTTGTTTGAAGCAGTTTTAGTGTATAGACAATATTAAGCTACCATACTGTCTATACTCTTAGTTAGGTTTGTTAAAAACGACCAACTCCCATGGCAATGGGAGCAGCATGAACCAGTGAATACATAAGTAATACATAAGTGCATGATTTTTCTCGTTATTGTTGGTGTTTAATATACCGTAAAACTCTTTTCCACTTAGGAGTGACGTGAATAATTAATTCGGCGTATATCGTAAACTTTTTTAATGCGTGTACTTGGGGTTAAAATTCTCTAGTTTTTGGAACGTTCGCCTTTTATCCCAAGACATTTCGTCGTTTCCTCTTTAGAAATAGTTGTGAAAAAAAAGGTTCCCCAATGGTCGCTTCTGGCAACTGGGTCTGCCACATTTTGAAAGTTGTGGTTATATTTTACGACCCGTGTCATGAAATGTTGTCCGGCCCAAATCATTCGCAGTGTACTGCTGGCTATCATCGTATCCGTTGTTTGTCCGCGAGCAACTTCTCTTTTCCGAATCGTGAAAAAGAAGCGCAGACTTCTAAGTCTTCGCCCCCGAAATTAACGTCGACCAGGGTTGTGACCCGTGCACTCACCGAGAGCACCCCCAAATGACCCCTGGACCTTCCCTAGTTGAAGGTCCACCACCCCTCGTAGAAGGCAACATGACTCTTTTGTCTTTCACTTCTGCGTCCACTCTTTAATGCTCTGCTTATTGTGGTTGTTCTTCCTGACTCGACCTTTTCCTTTCTAGTTTTTACTTCAACGTTTATCGATTGATCGACGTTGACGTTGTTGAAAGCACCCATGCAAGTTTTGATGGCAGAATAGTTGCAGTGAAAGGGATATGTAAGCTCGTGCTTCGGCAAAGACGTTACAGTTCGTTGGGGTTGCAAATGTGCAAATGAAGCGCTGATGGATGGGATTTGAAGGGAGTTTGAAAAATATGTAGAAAATCGAGCAACGAAACTTTTTTTCCCGAGCTGCTGTCGTTGCCATACCGAAGTCGGGTGACATGACGTCAGCAGTTCTTGAGTTGATTTTTTTCTTCCAGTAATCTGGCGAATTCCACGGCGGATTAGTTTGTCTCTTGGAAGTGAATATACATTACTGAGTTCAAGATATCGTGTTTCAAAATTGCTCATTTCGCGTGACATTTCGAAGTGAACCGGAATTTGCCGAATTGTAATCATCGACAGAAAAAAACTACAGTGTGAACCGTTGCTGAATGATAACGAACTTTCTTATGGAGAACCTGACATTTACGTCTTTGTATATATATATATATATAGTGAAATCTGATTATTATGATCACTTTGGAACTAGTGACTTTTGACAACAACAACTGGCTGATAACACATAACAGTGGATAAAAACTTTAAAGTGTCTTGGGACTGACGGATCATGATAACAATAACCGATTTATAACATTATCCGTGATTTAATAAGATTCCACTATTCACTTTATGATTTGTTAAGCATGTCTATGCTTACTCTGGGAGTGTTAGGTAGGGGTGTTATTAAGCATTAATTATTAGGAGTAAATTAATTACGATTTTTTCTAGTTATCTAGTTAATAGTAAGAATCCAGTCAACAATGACGAAATTTTTTTTTCATGACGTAATTAATTATTCAACTCACGTTGTCTGGTAACATTTGGAAGCCAATAACCATACAGGTAGCAAATACGTTTTTCAGCCAATGTCAACTGGTGTTTTTACTTTTCATGTCTTCATTCTGCAAACAATTTTATAGAGAATTTTATAAAGTATGATTTTCTATTTTTTCCAGTAGATTTTGACCAAATTGTAAGAGTACGCAGTGTAAATATACTTAAAAAAATTATTTATGGGATATTTTTATAGTAATTTCAAAACACGATTTGTTGTGAATTAATTATCAGTCAACATTCGAGTCATACCAAAAAAGAATCAGACTGAGTACTTTTCGAGTCTGACGAGAAGTTATTATTTATTTAATACTATGTCGTATAGTAAAAGAAGAAAAAAAAAACGGTTTACTCTGTAGATGAATCGACATATACGAAATAGGAAGGAAGCGGGATTAGAAATTAAATATTTAAAATGGAAAAGCTTATTTAATTTTCCTTTATATGTTGTCTTTCGGTTTGTTGCAAGATCTTAACGTCAACTTCACTTAACGTCAGCTCCAGAACCCGTTCGTACGGATCTTCAATGTTTCTGACCCGTGTACGTTCATTATTTAACCGGATCATTATCTTCAATGTTTCTGACCCGTGTACGTACATTATTTAACCAACAGGTAAATACGAGCAAGTCTTGTAATAGCTTTGCAAACACGCTAGTTGTTTTGTTAACATTCTGCATCGACGATCAAGTTTGCTTCGCCATTAGATACAATTTGTTTGGCGAACATAGAAACGTGAGATAAAAGAGAAACATATTTTGATGAAACTTTCGGGGGAAGTATTTGTTTTCAGACATTTAAAGAAAAAAATTGCATTTGATTTTTCCATGTTCAGCGACTGCAGACTTTTCCTTCGTCGAATAAGGAAGGCAATCACGCGACTCTAATTGCTAATGCTAATGATCTCGACCCGTCCTTATCAGCTTTTGTCATTGTAGTTTACCGTCTCTCTAGTTTCACGGAACTCTTCAGGATTGGTGGTTGTTTTTTTCTTTTTGAATTTTCCTATATACTATGTGAGCTCTTCGTCCCTTTTTTTGTTGATAAATAAGTGTTTAATTAGATCTGTCAGTTACAGCGACTTCTAGTTTTTTAAAAATGTACCCATAAGAGGGTTGTTGTTTGCACTTTGAAGCTCTTGTTTAGTACTGAGGAATTTTCCAAACTACACTTCATTTCTTTCCTTTTTATCCGGAAATTCTTCCCGAGAGGGTAGTTGTGTTTTTCCGATCAACATCATTTAACTAATGCAAATAAAGTGAGTAACTTTGTTGAATCATGCGAAAATAATGCGGACATTTTTGTTTATTTTATTTTAGTTTCGGTTTGAAACCATGTTAATTAACGTCATTGAAGTTTTAGATGATTAAAATTTTTTTCGCTATTGGGGGGGGGGGGAAGGTACACTTCAGCAAGATAATTTAGTGTAACTGAACACTAGTTTACTTAACTTTATAAACATGTACAATTTTTTAACGACGTGACATGTATTGACAATATTTTCTGTTTTCTCAAACAAACTGTTATATCGTTTACAGTGAATTTACACTGTGTAGTGTGGTTCAATGGAACTGGTGGATTAAAAATAAAATAAAATAAATGTACCACTTTATATTCATTAGGAAACCTCCATCTTTGGTTCAAACATCACTTGCATTCATCTCTGCATTTATTTTAAATATAAATTAAGGTGTGTGATATTTCTCATGATTTACTCATTTGAGTGTAAGATTGTCAATTAAACAATAAACAGGTCGTTCGATTCACTTGATAAACAAAACGAGATAACATGTATACATTATTGTGTCCGAATGAGAGAATTGTGTACCCACACAAAGTGCTGAAAGTGTCTGCCGTTTTGCAAAATATAGCGCAAAAGTGAAAGTGCTGTTTACTGCATTTGGGTGAAGCTCAATGCTGCGTTGCAAACTTAAGTGACCTAACGCAAGGGAAGGTTTTAAACTGAGTTAAAGGGAAAGGTTTTAAAAACTGCGAAAAAACAGTTACAAACCACCATGATCACGAAGTTATATTCAATTTAAAAGTGGTGCATTTACCGCCCACATCCTGTATAACTAACCACAGTATATTTGAAGGGCTTGGTGTTAAATGGTGTTAAGGTTTACAATTTCAAGGCAATCGCGTTTTACGATCTGAACTTGCGTTGCTGTTACTTTACACTTGCACTAATGTCTTTGAACAAAATGAACGTATTGGTGTTTTGCTAAAAAATTATGCGTTTGGAAGGTAGAATTATTGCACGTAACCTCATTCGAAAATGCTTCTTTGTCATTTTTTTGACAAAAATGTCATTCAACACCCTTCATTCATTTACTTCACCGAAGCAATGCTTAATAAACTAAATCAAATGTGTATTTAACACCAATAGTACTTAACTACGACAACAGTGTGCTCAACTACGAGAAGATTGTACTTCACTATGCAACGTATACATTTAGGAATTTTTACATTTATGAATGTTTACGAATATTTGATGAGGGTAGAATATTGACGATCAACTTTAAAGTTTGTATTTCATCGAAATTGTATTTTGTTTTGTTTTGTTTTTTATTCTAAAGGCAACGTGAGGAAAGCCTTGTAGCGTGTATAACGACTCTCATTTGCAGGTTAAGCATATTAAGGAGACAAAAGAATCTCATTTCCATCTCAATGGAGGCAACTGACAAATTGCGTCTGCCAACTACTAATTGCTGGCTGATGGCGCTGACGAAGCGCAAAAGGGGAAAGGGCGGAGGAGAAAGTGCAAGAAAATTCCTTCCATTTTTCACATTCTTTTCTTACTTTTAATACAAGAAGCAGAAGAAATAAATCTACCAAACATTCTCTTGCTTTTTGTGTGTGTTATAGGCTATGTTTTGTGTAGAGAGAATGCGCTGTTAGGAACCCGTTGGTTTTGGTCACGCGTTTTTTGTAGTCAAAAAGTCGTTTGTTGCTTTCTCCTTCAACTTTCCTTTTTGGTCGAATAATGTTTTTATGTCTTTCAATTTTTAATTTCGTTTTTTTTTTTAAATTTAATAATTTTATGGTTAGGAATTTTATTTTATTTTTTTTGAACTAAGGAGGAAATGATAGTTAATAATTAAGTTTTGCATCATGATTTAGTCGGGCTGTTGTTACGTTGATTACGCATTCGACTGTAAGTGAGCTGTGTTATTAAAGAGTAGCGTGTTTTTCGAAAATATTTTTCCACTAAAGTATTCTTATAAAGTTGATGTTCAAACTTTTAATATTTAATAGTGTTTTTACTTGGTTTCATATTTTTTGCGGATGGAACTGATTTTTTTTTTTAATTAACTGTAAAGCGCGATGTGCAATTTTGGAACTTAAACTAAAGTTCAAACTTTGACGATCAGTCATAATCTTCACATCATCCAGACAGTCTTTTTCCGATGACAATGTGTGTATCACGTGACCAAACAGCTTTGTGATTGGTTGAGTGTTGGGCTTTTTAACTACGTGATTGAAGGGCCTGATGTAAAAGTTTGTTAAGTAACTTTTTTGGAAATTTTGAGGAAAACGCGTTCAGAGATCTTACGTTCTAGTTTTTCTTGCTTTCTGTAGGCTATTTCACACTTTTTGCATTACTATTTGCATATTGTTGTTTTGCTGAAAATTATACTTTAGGAAAGTAGAATTTCACCTAACCACGTTCGATAATGCTGCAAGGTCATCTTTAATAAAAATGTTACTTAACACTTTTTATATATCAGGCCTTTCAATTATAAAACAGTTCGGTCTTGTGGTACAAACATACTGACTTTTAAAAAATGACTGTTTGGGTGTTGTCGGAGAGACATGACTAATCGTGACATTTATCCTTTAGAAAACATTGGTCCGTCAACGATATCTGTATTGAAATCAAATGTCCAATTCGATGTTGAATCTGATTTTTGTTTGATAATTTAACGTTAAGTCGTTACGCGGAATTTCGCAATGTGTGTTTAGAAACAATGGAAACGTTTGTTCGAGAAAGGTTGGTTTAGTGACAGCATTAAAATAGAATGTGGTACTAAATCGATGGTGTGTACGAGGCGGTTGGGGTTGTCTATTGGGTGTGAATTACGCAACTGAAGCTATCTAGGGAGCATGATAATGCCATTGCAATAGCACGCGATGGGTGCGTTTTAACCCTCCGTCTACCCGCAATTTTTTATAGCATCCAATACCGTCCGGGTCCATTGGACCCAGTATATGACTTTG
>JAQIWH010004469.1:0-16932 GCA_034695005.1 Cryptops parisi | reverse complement strand
ATATTATCGTCAACATAAGACAAAAGATTGCCATTTAATGGCAATTGTGTGAGAGAGGCTGCTACCACATTAAAAAAAATACTAGAAAGTTGGGATCCCTGAATTATTCCTCTGGTAGATTCTTGAGACACCACCGAGTTTCTATCTCTAATATTAAAAGTTCTATTTTGGAAATAATTTTCAAGGATTTGAATAGTTAGCTCATCCGTACCCATAGCGACAAGATCACTTAATAATTGTTTACGTGAAATCGTATCAAATGCCTTTGCAACATCAGTTTTTAGAATCATACAATAAATCATAAAACAATGTTTACTGGATAAAAATACAGTAAACAGTGTTTTGGAACCGACTGATCAGGATAACAATAGCCGATGGATAACAGTACCGTGTATTATAATAACCGAATTCCGGATAACAGGCTTCATTTCCAATTTCATCGAAGTTACTTAATTTATGTACTATAGTAAAATCTAGAATGAGAGATTCAATACTGTATAGTTACTCTACTCTACTGGACTGGAGGTCCAGGTTATAGCAAATGTCGAAATTGACTATTAACTTTTTCTATACTTTTTTTTATCAACCATTGAATCATGAACTATAAGTATGTTTAATAGACGATTGAAAACAAATTACACCGTCTAATGATACGGTCTATCGTCGTGTTTTCTGAATCTCTCTCTATACACTTAGAGGTTTGGTCTAACTTTTAATTAAAAATAACACTTCCCCAAAAGAAACGACTTGGCGATCAGACTGGTAGTTTATCTTGTTTCGTGTCGTATCGGATATCCTCTCTTTGGCCTTTAACTCGTTCGTTTCTATCAATGACGTTTCCACTCGATTCGGCGGCTCTTTTAGCTTTTATTTATTAATTTTTTAGACGATAATAAATTCAATATTTTTTTTTCTTCCGGGATAGGACGGGTGGGAAATACCGCTGTTCGTCATTTTCATCATCTGACCGGAAGGGGGCAGGATGAAAGTGACGTCAGCAACGCGATAAGATGGCCGCTTTTGCCATCTGCGGACGAAATGCGAGATGAGCATTTTGGGAGATCTTTTATAAATTTATGTAAGTTGTGCAAAGGAATAGAAAGATGATCCTGGGGGTTGTCTATTTCCTCCGGGTAGGCTTCAGAAATGTTAGCTGATAAATGAGTCCCTACTGATATAGATGCACGTGACGTACATTTTTTTGTGAAATGACGATATGAGACATAAGATAAGGCGAATGGAGTTAATTTTTTTGATACATTTTTCATTGAAATAGTTCAATGCGAATTAAATTGAAAACATCGAAAATTTAATCATGTGCAGTCTACTTTAAGATCCCAGGTTGGACAAGGATTTTTTGTTAATTTTTGCTTCGTATCCAACATAGTTCATAGTTTTAAACTTGTGACGAAATAATTTTCTATAGTTAAATGAAAAACGGATTAACGAGTTGCCTAAGTATAAATTTCTTATTCTTAGTAGACTTGGTCTATGGTCAAAGGTTTTAACATTATGATGAAGTGACATTTTTAAAGCATCAGTTTCAGATGCTCATGGTTTACTTCTGTTGTCCATTAACACTAATGATTTTAGTTTCTCAACATAACGCCCTTTTAAACCCCTAGGTGGGTGGAGTCGAACTGAAATAATGACATCATTAAGCTGCCTAACGTACGTAGTTGTAAGTTTAGAACCGGGGATTTCTCATCACTGTCGTTTGAGATGGTGTAGGCCTACTGTCTCCTTTTTTATTACTCGAATAGAGTGAAATCTTTCATACGAAGGGCTTCGGGCAGCATAATGGTAAGCCACATTTTTGAAATTGTTCAGGACAGCCGTTTTTCTGGTGAATAACTCCATAGAGTAACCTACCATACTGAGCAACAAGGTGATTCTCTATACAGTATGTATTATGTTCCCGTTTTCTGGAAAATTCAAGAAGTGGCCAACGCCAAGTAACAAGTTGGGAACAGTAATCTTACAGAGGAGCAGTTTGATGTAAAAATGTTATTTTTTTGAAAAAGTGTGGCATACCGTTATGCTGCGCGAAGTCCTTCATATATTCATAATGTAGGTTTGTATATTGATGAATAATATACTGTATTATTGTACCGCTATGACTACCAGAGCATGTATTGTAATGTTGCCAGGCCCAATATAGTTGCATACATTCATTCAGCCACACAGCACGATTAATTAAAAAAACTTAACCGTTCGTTTTGTGATACCTAGCGACATCGCCATTTTAAGACGACTTCCAGACGCTCTGTGTTTCAAAATAGGAAAATCATCAAGTTCATAAGAATATGATTATTATATACCCCTTCTTTCATCTTGCCATGTTATCTTTCATGCCACGATTGGTCGTGTCATCCAGAACACGTGATTGTTGGAACCACGCCCACTAAAACGAGAGATGTTTCAACAGCCGACGCGAAAGACATTCAATAGCTTCCATTGAAAACTTAGCATTTAAAAACCATCTACATTTGTTAATTATTTTTGTTCTTCACGTAAAAGTATTTTTCACGTGACACAATACGTTTGGGTGGTGAAGATTCGAATTAAGAATGGCGTCCCAAAAAACAAACAAAACAAAAACAGAAGAACGTGTCGAAAAGCAGATATCGACTTTTTGTGTGAAAGTTGATGTTTCGGAAATATGGTCATCTTTTGGAGCGTGTTGTAGGCGTGGTGGCCATTAACCTTTGGTTCGTTCTCGACCCAATTGGCCACACCGAGGGTTGTTCCTGGTCATTGAAGATGGCACTCACTCTGGTCATCCCACCTGATGCGGATGGAAGAGCGACTGCTGACCGGAAATGGTTGTTAACTGATGCTCGTTGTTGCTACCAATTTAACGGTCACCTGACCTGGCTTATTTCAAAAACTGTCAAATTCATCCCATCTTGAACCACCCTCCTAGGTCGGAGGAGAAATTAAGGAATCGATCCATCAGAATTTCTTTTAACAAAACTGTAGCCTACTTAGACAACAGTTTGGAGAGGATATACTTACTTACAGAAATGGACGTTGAATAATAAAAAGGGTTATTCAATGATATATTAAACCTTTCCGGCAACTTTAAAATTTTTTTACACAAATCTGGTTCAATACATCAAAGTAGATTTACGAGTCTGAAGTACCTACAGTACACTTACAAAAATGGAGGTTAACTAGTAAGAATGGCCATTCAGCGTCACGTTTACTAAGTTAGGTTTTTATGGCAAGTTTAATTTAAAGTACAGTCGAACCTCGTTAAATCGCCACCCCCGCTTTTCGCCATAAAAGTGCACAGAACAAATCTTCTTCGCATACATGCCATGTTTAATTCTCGCGATAAAACGCCACCGTGCTGTCCGCCAACCGCCACACTTTTTAAGGTACAAAAGTACTTTTTGTATGGAAATTCATTCGCTTAAACCGCCAAAATGAGGAAAGATCAAACGTGAGTGTCAGAAAAATTCAAAAACAAGAATCCTACACCTACAGCAAGTTAGCAATCAATAGTAGAACATTTTCACGTCTTGTTGTCAAAAAAAAAAACAGTTGGATTGCCATTGTTGACATTTTCAGGATAATCATCAGAAATTGCGGGGGGAGGGGAATTGGATTGGAAAATTTTTTTCCTAATACTGTATATTGTTATTGTATCATAATAAAATATAACTTCACGAAATGTATGCGCTGCGAAGACATTTTTAGCAAGAAAAGTTACTCAACTAGGAGCATAAAAGTTTAGCTCAGTTTCCTTAAACCGCCATCATCGCTCACTGCCACACTTTGGCCCAGAACCAAGGGTGGCGGTTTAACGAGATTCGACCGCAGTGATACTGTAGTGTAGTGTTATGAAAGGCAATAGCTTTTTTTTTAACTGGTTAACATTTTGACACGTGACCTACAGCAGTGCTGTTGGTGACACGGATTGTCCAAATGACAGTAGCTTAACACCGGATCTTAGTTTCTTGTTCGAGATGCGAGAGGGGGAAATAGAAAGTAAGAGGGTCGATCCATGTGGGGGTAGAAGGTCACGTGTTTCGGTGTCAGTCCACTTGACGGGCGAAGTTGCCTTGTGCCGTAACCTAGGCGCCCAGTAATTACCCGTCCATCTATCAGGAGACATTGCTACACGCACGTGGAAACCACATGGTTCGACTTCAATCCCAACTGACAACAGTCACAATTCAACGTGCTTTTTCTCTCGCGCTCAACTCGGATCGGGTGTACGAAACGATAAGGGGAACGAAAGCGATTACTTTTTCTTTTTCAAAACTCAGAGTTTCAGACCTAATTTTCTATTACGTTGTTTTGTTTTTTTTTTACCATTGATTTACCGCTTTTATAGACTTTGTCAATAATGAATGGATGTTTCCAAAGTCGTGACATTTTGAATGAAAGAACGCCGTGACGCTCAATGAAAATCTGCTGTTAGAAACAAAATTCAACTAATGTATCGTATCGAATGTCATCCTTGGATGCCATATTTGATAACAAAGAGACATTGACGACCCTTTAAATTGGTCGTGATTTTTTGAAGAGCATGAAAAATGATTGGTGTTAGACAGACAGAAGCATCAGCAGCTAACTTGGGAGTTGGATGCGAGAAGATGGATGATGGATGAGACCGAGTAGAAAATAGGAATCAACCCGATGTTGACGATTGAAGGAAGAGAAATGTAATGACAAATGCTTCATTATCACCCGAATTATGGAACGCGTTCGTCTCGAACCGAATCGTCACCCGATGGTGAGTTTTTCGTCATTTGTCGTGATTCGACGTCGTCACGTGACAACAATGGCGCGCGAGACGATAACGTCGACGACCTTAATGGAAGTGATGAATGAGACGACAATTAGACGGCGATTTATGACCTTTACACCGCACTTCACGTCTCTCGTGATTGGCTCGAAGACCAACCCCAGACACGAATTCCACGCGACTTTCACTATAACTCAACTACCACATATCCCGTCGTTATGATTCTTTATTTTCTCAAAACAACGTCACTTTTTGGTTTTTAAATGTGACATTCGTGGTGATCATGTTCACGTTCTCAAGAAACTGTGTTTTAAACTGAAATTGGTTAGTCTCGTCTACGCACTCTTAGAAGTCGTAAGATTATGTAGTATAGCGTAGGCTAGGCTACTTTGTATACTAGTTCACTTTAAACTCGTTCATAGGGTACTTTTCAATGGTGTACTTTACACACTTCATTAACGGGTCAAGAAACCCGGAAATAGTGTTCTTTATCAGTGTAAGTAAGTGTATCATGTAGCTAACGATTTAGGAGGGTGAAAATAGACTCTAGGGATTCGGGAACTTTCTCGAGTATGTCCTTCTATTAGACCTTTTTTTTAGGATTGACAAGAAATTGTGACGATGGGTACACTTTTCGAGACATAATGTGAGTCATTAGAAACTAATTATAGACTTTGGTTTAAGTTAAGACTATACTTAGGAAGGTTTAGTTGGTTGCCAATTTATTGGGCCGAGTTGACATTCGAGTCGAGTTGTAAATTGTTGCGAAGCGACAGTGGAGGGATTTCTGCGACCAGAGAAAACACCGTCATCAATCCGCACGACGGGGGACACCGACGACGACGACCATTTTAGCCACGTGCGACTTAAGGGATATTCCTTGGGATAACAATTGACAATGAACCTTGTTCTTAAAAACAACCGGATTTGTCTACCGAGAGATTTTTGCGAAAAAAAGTGACACGCGCTAAGTAAACCGTCGAGCGAATTGGGACGAAAAACAGCAGCGAGGTTGACAATTAAGGTGTCTTTCGAGGTTTAGTTTCTGATGGGAAGAAGAAGTTGATGTATGGGGAATTAAATGGCTCGCAATCGAGTGGCTGGTCACTGTCAACCGGTAGCACGTGGCACGTGTCAACGCTAACGAGTCTATTCTCGACACCAGCAGACAGACAGATATCCCAAAGTTAGACTTTCGACGTTTTAACGCCTTAACATGGGACTCTTTATGTTTTTGTTTCAAATTTGCTGTCTTTCTTTCGACTCATATTTTTGTCCTCATCTCTATAAAAAGGACAAAAATAAAAACAAAGCAACGCTAATTTTTTTTAAAATTTTTTTTTGTCCTCATTATATTTTGTGTTAAATCAACGATTATTTATAATTTTCTTATAACAACTGCTTTCGATTAGCGTTTTTCTCAACTTTGTACGAGTTGACACTCTTCGCGTTGATACTTTACTTTTCAACCTGCAAAAAAACAAAAAACGAACCTCTTTGGCATATAAAACCTTCGTTTTGACATTGAACGACAGTTTGTCGTTAATTGAATTTCATCTTTTTTAATTTTCTGACTTTTGGGTTGAGTTGGGATTTATCGGGACGGTGTCGATTTCACTCATTTTTCGGTCGAAAATGAACAAGAGTTTCGGTTCTTTTGAACTTAACTCGGTGTCACTGTTTTTTTGTCACGATGATTGTTCTTGTTTCATGAATTTTTTTTCTTTTGAGTGCCAAGAATGTGAAGGCGATCTTTGGCGCCAATAATACTGCCTCGTTCCACTTTCACTTTCGAATTTATTTAGGACTTTTTTTTTCGCGGTTGACAAAATGAGCATCCATTCGGAAAAACTTTTACAACATTTTTCCTTTTCGTTGTTTGTTCACGTTAAAGTTAAATCCAGTTAACAACTTAACAGTTGTTTTACGACCATGACGTATAAAAAAAAACAAACCAATTTAGTCATTTTTTTTTACAATCTTGTAAGTCATAAATGACTAAATATGATCAACATACTTTAAAAAACATATACTTTAAATCACAATGTCTATTTAAATTCAAACGTGGGTTGACGTTATACGATGAAGTTTATTTTAAATAATGAATTTAATTAGATTTCAGAAATAGTCTTCCCACTTCGCTGTAGTACAGCGAATAATAAAAAGTGGAAAACACGTTTTCCAGTGTTCCAAGTTAATTATAAAATGTCTTCTTTATTATCTTCTTTATATTTATTTTTTATTTTATTTTAAACAGTCCTCAAGGACCAACTTCATGCACCATGAATAATAAAACTATACAATCATATGATAATAAAAATACAATATTACCTAAAATGAAATACAAGTTCGCAACATACACATTAAGAAAGGTTCTTTATGTATATAATTCTCTAAGGTAGACCCCATCTTCTAAATCTACGCAGGTTTACTATAGCAACAATGAACAACGAAACATACAAACAATGAAAAGGGTAAACAATGAAATCCACGGGATCGCTAGCTGGCGTATGTTACACCATGACGTACCATTATCTGGCCATTTAGCGTTGAAACAATTGTGACGTCACGATTATACTTGTACAGCAGAAACAAAATGGCCCTCTGCTTAAGCCCAGCCAAGACGACAGCAAAAATGAAAAAATGTCAAACTGGAACAAAATGTTGAAAGAATTTTAGTTTAGTTTACACTTCCTTAAGTTTAGCAGGACGTATAATAAAAAAAGCCGTTAACTTTTTTTCAACTTTCTCAATAGGCGTTTTCTCTTTACAAATATTTTTGTAACATTTTTTTTTAGAAAAATAATTTTTAAAATGGGGGGGGGGGTGGAGTAAAAAACACTTTCTTATTTTAATACAAAAACTGAAGAGCGTTAGCTTTTTTTTTTACTGACTGTCTTTAAATAGGAAGCGGAACCGTCAACTTTTTGAGATGCAATCTAAAGATTATAGTTTGGAGCAAAGTGGGGGATAATTCAACCATCGCAGATAAGCGTGAATAATTGCGCACACGTGAAGAATCGGATGCATTTCTCTACCTCTTAAGATGCTTTAAGATCAAGTAGCGTCCAAAAAAACAAAAACAAAACAATAAAGCGGAAAACAGCACCGTGTAATAGTAGTAGTAACGTGTAAAGAAAGGCTACTTTTAATGTATTGTTTACACGAAGTAACGTGATACCAAGAACGGATGATGAAAAACATCCATCTTCACGAGTTGTAACGAGTTGATCGGTTTCCAGGTTGGCGTCACCAGAGATTAATTATGCCATTTATTTTACTCGGCCTGAGTTTTTTATTTATTTATTTTAGTTCTGTTTTTTTTTTTTTTTTTTTTTTTGTAATTTTTTTAATTTTTAAAATTATTTTTTGTTACGGTAACCGTTTAAGAAACGCAAATTTTTTTTCATCTTTCATCCTTCGAAAGCCTATTTTTCAGTGTTTAAACCTTAATATGTATTGGAACGTTTTATTATTATTACTATTTTAATTTTATATTGAATCTTAAATTGTTTTTGTTTTATAATAATAAAAAGTGCAAGGTAACGAACTGTATATTGTGATCCCTTTGGATTGTTTCATTAAAATAATAATAATAATAATAATAATAATAATAATAATAATAATAATAAACAGTAACATTAGTTTATTAAAATGTAGATATTCTAATCTTGTTAAACATTTCATATTTATTCAAACGTTGTACTTCCTAATTAGCTTGAAGCACTACTTTCTTGTACTTGAGTTGGGTTGGGTAGGTTAGGTTTGTTAAACAAGCAAAAACAGTACTTTTCTTTTGACTGAAAAAGCTGCTTGTGGCGCTTGACTACAGGCCCAAGCTTCGGTTAGATAAAACCAGCAAAGCGTATTAATGTTATGATTAATGATAAATGTATTTTTTACTAACCTACACGAAATGTCTATAGATTCATAGACGTTAGTTAAAAATTATGCCTAACTACTAGCGCCATAAGCGGCTTCTCAGTTAAAAGAAAAGTATCTAAAACAAAATTTATACCAAACATTACCGATTCCTTAAATTGATTAATCGTACATTCAATTCGTGTTTTGTTTGTTTGTTTAACTATCCACCAGGTACGAGCAAGTAGCGCCACAAGCGGCTCTCTCAGCTCATTAGAGAAAACCTTTATTTTATATTAATGACTTATTTTTTCTGTTGTATTAATTTGTATGAAATTTTAATGCTACAGTATTCAAAACTATTTTCATGACGCACAGAAAAGTTTCAGATTCTGAGTGCAGGAGGCGCCACATGCTTGGTTTAATGATTACTTTCGTAATAAAGCAAAATGGTTCATAGTAGACGGAGCCGTAAATAAATACTATTATTTAATTATAACCTAACAAGTTATATAATTTATTAATACCATTATTTTATGCGTATTAATAATAAATTAATTGTTCATTTTGTAGTTATAGTTAATTAGAAAACACCAACTATCATCTAACCATGTACCTTAAATACACGCCAACAATAACAAACTTTATTTATTTATTTATTTATTTATTACTATTTTAATTTATTTAACTTTAATTATGTTTTAAATATTGTTATAAAAATTATTTATTTTAAATTTATAATAAAATATACGGAGATGAAATAAGATAATTCTACGTATGAACGTATTGCAAAGACCCTCTTCAATAACAAGAAAACAACAATAATGACTGTTTTTTTATAAAAGGGTTCTCCTCCAACAAAATGTCAGATCAGCTACACCATTGGATTATTTGGATTTACATGTATTAGAGCTTTAAAATTTTACTTTTCAATTTTTTCTTTAAGTTCATGTTTTTCTTTAAAGGAACTCCTTTGAATTGATTGGGTTGTTTGAAATCGTGTGTCAGGTTTTGTTTAGTTTAGACGTGTAATGACTTTGACGTAGGCCATGGTAGGCTTAATATTATCACTATTAATATAATGTTTGGCAAAGTCGCTGGGTCGCTGTTCACCTTCTGCTAGTAATAGCGGAGATTTTCTCTCTCCACCCAAGTTTTGCGCGCTTGTTGTCAGCAAAACAAGTACGCCAAAGTACATTAAAAATGCTTTTTATTAATCTACTTTATAGGTTTTAAATACTGAAAAAAAGTTGTTTTTTTCAAAGTTAAAAAGCTTCACTTTTTAATTGTACTTCACACTTTAGTGGGCAGTGATTTGATATTTATTTTACTTTAATGATAAATAAAAATAAATGCTAAAGGTCAAATAAAATGCTAAAGCGGAAGGGAACATTATTATCCATGACAGACAATAACTGAAAGACCAAGAAAAAGCTTCATGCCCTTTTAAAACGTTTTGTGATACATATGTAACATGTAAGTAATAAAATATAAACTTACTGTACACGTAAACATAAAAAACACTTTTTTTTTTATTATTATACCAAATAAGCACGTGAACTATTAATGTCCGATTATGCGAACAAATCTTTTTATGAACATCTATTGCCCCCCAATGAGTTCGGATAATTAACGCTCTACTGTACTTGACTTTGTGATGTAGGGGATCATGCTCTTTTAATCAGATACAGGGTGGGCCGAACAATCGGTCACCAATGTTTAAAGAGCGATTTCTTATGAACCGCTTAAGTTAGACAAAAACTAAACTGATCACATGAAAGCCAAATTCAATATCTTTTCAATGATATCTAACACTATGCTGTGTCTTTTATAGTTTGGTCGCATTGACTGCGCGAAAAAAGTACCCTCAAAACAGTTGTAGAATGACTTTTACAAGTACCAGGGAAGTTCAGTGCATAAGTGAAAATTTAGTGTTTAAAAAGATGAGAGGGTTAAATTTTTGATACGAATATCATCCGGCTTTTCTGGTGCAGATTTACAGACCGAATCTGGAAAAACGCAATGTTGCTATTATACACCGTGAAAGCTCACTTCAGACAAAAAGACTACACGAGTACTTAATTTTAAAACTTTTTTAGGATACTTTTTTTTCGCGCGGCCATTGCGACCAAACTATAGAAGCAACAGCATGGAATTTTGTATTATTAAAAATATATTGAATTTAGCTTTCGTGTGATAGTTTTAGATTTCGTCTAACATAAGCGGTTCATTATATATTAATATAATGGTTTAATGCGTTCGAGTGAACACTAGGACAACTACAAACATAGAAACTTGAAATTACATACAAAGGAGGTTACCTACCTCCTGCGTCAGCCCCCAATGCCATAACTAATGTATGCATTTTAAATCTCAACTTACAACATATATCTTGTATGTTGTTTGTTTGTTTTTTTTGTTTTAACAGGTCCTTGGGGAGTTGGGACCCTGCGAACGACCGCCTTACGCGGCGTCTGTGTAGCCGCAAGTACCTGGGGCTCTTCAAAAAGTTATGCACTAGTGACCGCGTCCGGTGGTCTACATAGACATCTACATAGAACATTTGACCAGGCGCAGGTAAATTTAGCCCCAGGGAAATGTTTTTTTTTTTTTTAGTAACCATGTATATATTTTTTTTAAAACCGCTTTTAGAGAAGCGATCTTTTTTACGTGTTTTGTTTGTTACTATTTTAATATTTACTCATGTTTTGTTATTTTGTTCTTGTTGTTTTTGTTATCTTGCTTGTTTTTTAAATATTATTTAATATTTTTTTTTCTCTCATTAAAATCTTAGCCTTTTTTATATGAATTTTTTAAAGACATTTGATTAATTTTAACCACAAAAATAATAGTGTAACAAACATTTAGCGTGAGCGTGACCTGAGATGTTCATTGAACATCTCGGAACTGAATTCGAGAAGGAAAAAATGCTCATTTTTCTTCATTCTTCATTCTTCATTATCTCATTGCTCATTATTTATCGATTGTCTGTTTTTATCGTAATATAGTGTCCAATGATGTGAATGTCATCTAACCAAATTTATGAATACTGTATATATATATATATATACCTTGTATTTCTACTCATCATCTCATTTGAGATGCGCACAATACATTATAATAAATTAAATAGACTATCCAGTCTTTCGTAATTCTTAAAGACGTTTCCCAAACGCAGTATAGTCCCCTACTTCCTTTCGAAATTTGTTTTTGTTTTTTGTTTGTATTGTATTGTTTATATTTGTAACGCGATCCGAATGGATTGTTCCGAGAAAAACAAATAATAATATAATCAAAACTTTAAAAATTAAAACCGTCAATTTGTGTTATTTTAGTTTTTTCAAACATACTTTTATAAACATCCCCACACATAGGTTACATACATAACTAATTCATGGTGAGATGAGGAGATAAGGTTGAACGACCCAAGATACTTCATCGTCAACAAAACCTAAGGATGAATTAATTGACATCACGCAAAAATCTTAACGTTGTTGTTGTAGTCTTGCCGTATGTCACACTGTTCGTGTTAATCCGGCGTTCTGTACGTGACATTGTGCGCGCGAGTCACGCACTTGTCCATCGTTAATTGTTGATCAACGATGAACTGGTTTTGTTATTTCAACATGTGTTACATCATTTTATCTTAGGTGCAAAACATAAAAAAATAATTGTCTCGCACCTAAATATTTTAACGAAAAATAGCCATTCGAAGCGAAATGGGAGTTGATTAAATACAGGAAAACAAGAGTTATTTTTAATTTATAGATCGATTTTTTGCCCCTCAACGCCAACGCTCTCAGAAAGTAAATATTATTTATGTAAAAATTGATGTATGGTGTTGACAACAAAAATTCATCCTTGACACCGATATTTTTCAACGTGGCGAGAAATTTGCACTTTTGTTTGTATTGACGCGTCGACTGAAAAGGCTATCATCGGATGGTGTCACCCGTTTGGACTCGACGAGGTAATCGTTTATGATAATCGTGACGTGTTGTTGTTTACTGTGTGCAATTCGCCCTAACACATCGATTAGCAACCAACTCGAATGTTTAGGTTCTGTTGTCATGGAATCTTTTGTCAACTCCACTTTTTTTCACCCTACCATTAAGGTTGAACGGGAAAAACGGACATTTTGGGTCTACACTGAAATAATTAAATTAATTATTTTTGTCACAAATAACGTTTTATTGTTGCATACTATTTTAAGTAATTCTGATGTCGAAACTTGTAACTGTATACTTTAAGTGAACTACAGTACACGTCTTTCAAATGTCTTACTAGTGGGACGGTCTGACGATTTTGACATTTTAACGTTTATTGCGACTTTTATTGAGATAATTTACTTGAAATTTTAAGAATTCAGTTGAAACTTAAACAAAAAATTTTTTTGTCATTATTTACGACGTTGACTATTGGTCGATAAACTCATTGAAGTTCAACTCGAGCACGACTGTCACTCGGAACGGTCACCGATTGAAACAAAATGGCGGTTCTCCAGTGGTTGACAGTTTGCTACAGAGAAAACGCTGGTAGAAGTGCAATGAACGATGGCTTCGTCGAGTGTCGTGATATCGTCTCAAGACGAAGAGGAGGAGACGAGCAGAAGAGATGGGACGGAAGGAGGAGAAGAAGATGAGGATGAACTCGAGGAAGATGAAGACGTCGTTCCGCCTCTGTTAAGTGTCGCGTGGTTAGGACCTTCTAAGACACCCTCGCCACAACACCATTTACCAGTAGCAGGTAATTTCAAATTTGGCGCTTTTTTTGGTTTAATTCTTTTTTTGTGTGTATTGTAACACTGTTTCAATGGGAGGATACACTTAGAACAAATGAATCAAAAATCGGATAAGTTAATTTCTCATGAGAAGGAGTTTTTCTAGTGTTTGCGTCGTCCGAGTTGCACGAAACGAGTTTTGCTTTGGGAAAATTCACTGACAGTTTAAGGGATACCTGGAAACAGGTGAGACACACGCAATGGGTGACAAAATTGCATTTCTTTTCTCTATGTAGGCTATACTAATTGTAACTATTTATAATTAGAACGACTTTGATGGAAGCCAAAGTTCGGATAGCTTTCCTTTTGGAAAGTTCTCCGAATTGACCAGAAGGTGGGTTCGTTTTTCTTATTTCAATTTTTTTTTTTAATTTGTCAAAATTGACACTATTTTTTTTTTGTATTTTTGCTGATTAATTCATTAAAATCAATCCTATTTTTTGTACACATTTTTAATATTTTCAATGTAATTTGATTGGGACTTTTCTATTTTTTTTTCGATCAGATTTTCGGCAGAGGAATTCCTTAAAGGGAATATCTATTCTACGTTTAAGGTATTTTTTGGCTATGTACAGTGTGTACTGTATTTGAAGTTGTTGAGAGAATGAATAGTTTAATATTAAAAATTGTGACTATGGATAGAGTTATTCTCATTTGTCATTTTTTATGATGAATCGCACAGGGTAGTCATTTTATGGCCGAACAGGATCTTCAAGGAGAACTAGCAGCTTTAAAAGTGAAGTGTGATTTACTGCAAACGGAGGTAAACTAATTAAATCGATAGATATAAGATATCTCAACTTAAACAATCCACACTACATGATGGTATATAATTTGTGTCGTTATTGGAAAAAAAATCACAAAATTGTAATTAAATTGATGAATATCGATGATGGTGCAAAAATTGTACAAACATAGGCTTTATCATAAGTAAAAGTCCTACGTTTTAGAACCATTTTTTAAAAAAATTATTATAAAATGTTAATACAATGAGTAAGTATCGATAGTTATAGAAGTTAGAAAAGTAAAACAAAGCACAAATGTTTTATAAAAATGAAACCACCCAAAACATTTTTGTCG
This sequence comes from Cryptops parisi, assembly GCA_034695005.1. NCBI lineage: Eukaryota > Metazoa > Arthropoda > Chilopoda > Scolopendromorpha > Cryptopidae > Cryptops > Cryptops parisi. The sequence goes on along the minus strand of JAQIWH010004469.1, from coordinate 2,452 downwards.
TAGGTGAAAGACAGAAAAACGGAATTGACATTACGAGAATCCAAAATCGCTGAACTTCAGGTGAGTTTGTTTGGTTTGTTTTTTTTGCCTTACAAATCGATAGTTGAGTTGAGCGTAAACAGTCGGCACTACTACTTTATAGTCTGACTCGAATCGTTGGCGGGAAGAAAGTGCTCGCGCTAGTGGTCGAGCGAGTTCGTTGGAGCAACAATTCGTGGCTGGTGCGGAAGAAAGTGACACCCTCAGAAAGAAACTGAAACGTAAAGAAAGTGAAGCGGAAACTGAACGACGAGAAGCGCACAAACTGAAACTTCGACTGGACCATTTGGATGCTCGACTCAAGTAAAGCTGCCATTTTTTTTCTTAGTCTAAAGCTTTATTAAAATTGTCCCTCTCAATCAGTTTGGAAATCTTTACGACCGTCATTTGGACTTTGCAAAAAAAAAAAATTCGAAATTGAGCTCTTTTTTTTTTTTTTTAGTTACTGAAGATTTTCAAGTAGAAAAAAAAATATTATCATTTCTCGCTTCACGCAAAATTTTACGAAATTTGGTTTTGTTATAACATGGTTTTATGAAGCATAGTTGTTTCAGTTCTATAGAATGTCTCAAAAGTCAGGCCACGTAGGAAAAGTATATAAGACAGCTACTACAACTATTTCTGTATGTAGCATTATATCAATTACCAGTTATCAGTAAAGCCCATTTTATTTATCAAACTTTTTCGATCGAATTTCATTGATCCCAACTGTTTTTTTGACGTCATACACGTCTAGGTGCGTTTTCGTGCTTTCGGTCAAACAACGAAACACAACAAAAGCACTGAAACGCGCCAGGATGTTATTATGACGTCAAAAAAACAGTTGGAATCGATGAAATTTGATTGAAAAAGTTGGACGTGTAAAATGGGCTTTACGATACATTACACGCTGAAGAATAGAACAACTGACTAATACATCAATGTTAAACGAAAGTTATAGTGTTAAATAAACTCTCCACGTGGGATGTTTTTTTTTAGCATAACTGACATTTCAGATAAATATTATAGATTTGGTGTGCAAATAATACTTTTCAAGCTGAGTTGAATGATATCAGTCTTAAGTGTCGGAAATAACAGGAAGTATCAAACATTTAGCTCTCAAAATGCGATTTAACAAAGAATGGGCTGCCCCTTTCGTGTCACATTGTTCCTTTTCAGTTTGGTTACATTTGTTTGTCACTTTTGTTGACTCGTATGTCAGCATTTGTAACATGCATTCATGACGACTGGTCAGCTCACTAGGTTAGGTAAGTTCTCGCTGGTAAAAGCAGCGCGGAAGAGTTGTGAAACCTCCCCCCAGAGTAGCGTTTCACTGCACTGCTTTCTCCTGTTTGTTAACCTAACCGAACATGGTGTTGAATGGGGAATTCAAATTTTCTTATTATTATTTTTAATTTTACTACGAGAACAGCCTGAAATGGGCCAAGATGCAAATACAAAAACAAAGAATTTAACATCTTTGTACCAAACATTTAAGTACCACACATTTTAACATCAAATGTTTGGTACTTCCAGTTATTTCCCACAATCAAGACTGGTATCATTCAACTCAGCTTGAAAAGTACTATTGACATACCAAATCTCTAATTTATCTGCAAATGTCAGTTATTCAAAAAAAATATCTCTACTCTGTGTTTCCATTGACTTGACAGGGGTCCATTTTCTCTGCATAGTATATAACGAAGATTATAAATTTATATCTATGTTTTTCAATTGTCCATCTTAAGATAAAGTGAAACCGATTCATTTCAGTGGTTTCGTTTATTTTATTAATGTGGTTTTTAAAACTTGCAATTCGTGTATTTTTTGTTGGTGGTTCATTCTTGTAAAGTTCTGTTGGCTATTCTCTTTCAGACGTCACTTATTGGCGCGAGAAGAAGCGGAACAAAAAGCACTCTTAGCTGAACGGAAACTTAGTGAAACTCTAAACAGTCTTCAAGGCTTGTTGGGAATCGAAAGCAAATCCATGGACAGTGAAAGTCTCATCAAGAAGGTAAATGTCATTTTTGTTCAAACTTTGTCACCATCGACCAAAATATATAAAAAAAAAGTGTCAATGAAAAATGACTTCATGGCAAAGAAAAGACACGTGTATCAATACGAAGATGGATGTTGAAATGTATTTTAGTCGTTTGTCATCAGCTGACTGTCGTATCGATTATTTTCAGGTGACTTGCTTGCAACGTGACAATGCTCAACTTCACGCTCGTTTGGTGGCTCTGGGAGCGGCGTTAGCTACCCATCAGGGGGATAAACAGTCGAGCGATCGAGCTTTATCCCACCTTTTTGAAGAGTTGAAAGATGAGAAAAACAAACTGCGAAGGTAATAAAAATATACCCTCATTTTGATGTGACACTTCTTCTTCGGGGGGGGGGGAGGTTGTTTTTTGTTGTTGGTGACGTCATCGTTGGC